>BPLR01006758.1:0-23556 GCA_021605095.1 Caerostris extrusa
AACGTTAAACCTCATTTCGCCAAATTGTTGAATAAAAATTGTTGTTCTAAATTGCGAAATAATAAATTAGGACTAGGTGTACTCACTTTACTAGATTTTTATTTTACAGCTTAATTTGCTGGGGTTTGTTACACATTTTTAAATTGAAATGTTGTGGGGTATCACAAAATTGAAATGTAGTGCGTACCATAATGTTTGTTAAAGAATGTATTTAACAGATATTTCTATTTTTCTCGGAATCTGCCAGTAGGCAGACGGCCTTGGCCCACCACGGGGCTGTTGCCGATGAGGATGATGATAAATACTTTCATAGAATGTATATACCATAAAAATTCAACGTGTAACATTGCAATTTTTTACGACTAACAATGTACATAATATTTATTTCGCAATTAATTATTCTTACGAAATTAAGCAAAAAATATACTTATATCGATAAAAATCAGGCTTATAAAAACTTTTTAAGCAGCATAGCATTCTAACATTTTCAATCACATTAAATATAAAAAAGCTTATAATGACAGGCAGAGTCTAGTTAAAATAAGATTTTAAATAGTTTTTGATTTACAACTGTAATATATATTTGTGCCTTTCACAGAAATTAATAGCAATGTATTTATTTTTGTTTGATACAGTTTATAACCAATCGATATTGGGTGTAATAAGCTGCAAGATTTATTTCCAAATTTTTCATTGTCTTATTTAACATGTTTTTTAAAAAAGATAATTAATATTTTTAATATAAATTTCATTCGCTTAACATGAAATAACTCTCTGAAAATCCACCCTTTTGGGGGCAAAGTCTAAGAAATATGTGAGAAAAACTACATCTGGATTATACCTAAACAATTTGAAAACCCCAGATAAAATAATACGGTTGAATTTAAAACATACCATTGCGTGAATTTCTTTGATTTGTGGAAGGGCATTTGTAATTCAATGAAATTTTCCTCTAGAATAACAAATATAACATTATGAACTTCAGTACGTACTTTATATTTATTACAACATGAAGGTTGAATAAACTCCTGCAATTTCTAAGGTTTGTTTTTTATTACACTTTCATCAAAATCTAAACCTTTAAAGATCACATTTGAATAGTTGTACCTCAATTACAATCAATTTAAGTACAGTTTAGACTTTCGTAAATCATTTTGAATATATACATATTTGTACTGTAGCATTTTTTTCTCACGTGAAGTGTTTTGGCATTTCATTCTCAGGACAAGGACATCCTCAGAACGTTCTAGTTCACAAGTGTTAATAACAACCCGTCCGTCAAATTTGACAGCAAACAAGTAGTGTTATGTGTAGTTATATTACATGCAATTATTGCGTTTTACTATTGAGAATTACATGTCACACAAATCTGATAGCAGATTTTTGGTATCCTGTATAATGAGACATTATGAAATTAGCGAAAGTCTGTGCGATCTTCACAGGTCGAAATAATTACAGACTGATTATGGACTATATCATGAGTTGTTCCAGCGTGATTGGTGATAGACCACGGACTCAGAAATGTCTACTCTAAAGAGAAGCTGACCCCCTCCCTCTTGAGGGATTGTCTTAAAAGGAGGTTTTTGATGAAGAAAGAGAGAGAAGACCTTCAAAGATCACATTTGAATAGTTGTACCTCAATTACAATCAATTTAATTACAGTACAATTTAGGGTACTTACGTATTAACGATACCTTGGCGACAGTTGCGCCAATAAAGAGCACACGCGCCAACCGCAGCTACAGATTTGGCGGTTTTTAAGTGGCGCCAATCTACACTTAAAATTTTTGTTTCAAATAATAAAATATATAAAACACTTCATTTAAAATCAAAACACTTTCAAAATTCGACGTCAACTCCTCGCACCAGCAGTATATGAATCTGAAAGCTGTACAAAATGGAATTTTGCTTCCCTCAAACCAGTTGTCTTTTCTAAGTCCCACACGATAAGCACACTGACTGAAATTGCATTTTCAAAACTTACGTTCACCAAAATAAAGTTTCATGTTATGGGAATTGGGACATTTTCGTTGTTTTGGTAAAATATTTCGCTCCTGAAAAAATAAAATTGCATCTTGTTCTGTTTCTGCCAAATCCCAAATACGCATTTTCGTAGCACTACAAAATGGCGTCAAACCTCAGCAAATCTGCAGCTGTTAGATTGGTGCCACTTAAAAACCACCAAATCTGCAGCTGTTAGATTGGCGACACTTAAAAACCACCAAATCTGTAACTGTTAGATTGGCGACACTTAAAACCGCCAAGTCTGTCGCCAAGGTATCGTTAATACGTAACTACCAAATTTAGTTACGATCAATTTAAGTACAGTTTAGAATTTCGTAAATCATTTTGAATATGTACATATTTGTAGCTACAAAGGAAGTTATTTATATTGTATATAAAGCAGATAAAATTGTCTACAGTGTCTTAATTTTTTTATATTTGTTTGTTTTATTGTTAAAAGGACTAAAAATAACTTTAAAAGATTGAGTTGAAATACTATTGTGACAGATTTACCAAAATACAAATCATACCACTTGAATTAGTAGAAATAAGTATAAGACTGAATATTTAGTTTCCTATTTTGTATTATATAAGCTAAGAATAAAATACGAAGATAAAAATTTGAACACTGCATTCTGATCTTAACTATGTAAATATGCTGTGTAAATAATATAGTATAAAGACAACAACCCTACAAAATTGATGATTTTTGCTACTTTTGGTTATTTAAAATTTTAGATTTCAATTAACATGTGCATTTCAATTAATTTAGCGATAATTAAAAATACAATTATTATAATAATTATGTATATAATTACTTATGAACTAACATTACGTTTCTTCAGAATAAAAATAACAAAGTATACAATTTAGAAAAAGTTAAGCTCAAATATACTCTATAAAAAAAAAAATTATAATCAAGAAAGAGTTGCAATTATAGAAAAATAAAAAAATGTAAAATGACAAATAACAGATGCTTAGAAAATGAGTTATGTATAAGTTTTATGCACAATTAATGTTAGATTTTTTTTTTTTCCATCTTCAAATCTTGCTTATCTTAATTTTACACACTCTTTCAAATGACGGCACATATTCACACTTTGGGCGAATCTATTTGCAAGACTCTGATACATTCAAAAATTTCTTTTATTTCCAATGACAGATTATGAACAATTACAGCAATGAAAAGAACAACGAAAAAAAAAAAGAACAGAGAATACACCAAAACATGCTGAAACAGAGTTCATTAATCTAACATATCACTAGCCTCCCAATATCTCTCTGCGAGAAAAGTCTTGCTCAGAGCAAGATAGTTAAGTAGATGCATGGAATCCATGGCCCCTCCAGAGGTGCATATCGGGGAAGGAACAATTTTGAGTCTGTAAAGATGGATTCACGGGCAGTCGGTTGTCAAATTACCCTCCATAATAGTAAAGACATCGATATCCTTCTCACACAGAGTCAGCAAAAGCTCTGCGCGCTTGGATTGAGACAGTCCACCGGCATTCCACTGTAGCACTCGAAGAGTATCAAAGTGAGGGGAGGAAGACAGAATGCCAAGTTGTAGATCTCTTTAGCCACTAAAAAGTGTTACCAGGTGCCCCACGGGGAGGTGCATCTACTGCGCACAATACATTCAAAAATAGGGGATCAAAATTCGAATAGAAATTTTACTTTAGAATTGAAATTACTTTTCTTTTTATACATCATTCCGATATTCATTACAATACCCTGGAGCTCCAGCTACTCATTAATTGCCCACCAAAATTTAATAATTTGCAGGTTGGATGGAAAAGTACTAAAGAGCGAAATTTTGGTACATCGTTTTTTCTTCGAGTATATAATATTATTAGAATTAAAGCATTTAAAAATACAATTTAAGAGTAAATTCAGAAATATACTTTGCAGTAATATGTTTCCTGTTAATAAATGAACACAAGCCTTTCAATTTATGAAATACAATGTGAATTGGAGCCTTGCATTTTGTAAATTGGAATCTTGCGCAATGTAAATTGGAATCTTTCTTTAAATTTATGAAATACAATGTAAATTGAAATCTTTCTATGAATTTATGAAATACAAAAATTGGAATCTTTTCTTTTCAATTTATGAAAAACAATGTAAATTGGAATCTTGCGTCTTTCAATTTATAAAAATACATTGTAAATTAGATTCTTGCGTTTTGTCACTTTTCTTGCAAATCAAACAGTTATTTTAATATATTTTACAAGAGCCATATTTCATTTTGAAAAGGAACAGTGGACAATAAAATGTATTTTAGACTACTATCTCTATAGAAACAAGGCAATGAAATCCTATTCGTCGAATAACTGCTCACGATTCCACTAACTGTGTCTAATTGTCATTGTGCCACACTTTCATATCCATAAGGCAATCCAATATCTGAAACATACTGCAATAAATAGTTCCCTCATACATTAATAAGCGAAACACTACAAATTCTTGCCACAGAGCAGTAATGACCACACTTCCAGTGGCACATATTAAAGCCAGAATGCTCAATGATATTCATTTGTGCTCGTCCGTGCGGGCGAAATAATTCCACCAATAATTCCCAAATAGCTTTAGAGGAGGATTTCGACAGGTCAAAGTCATGACAAGTCCAAATTCCTTTTCCCCCAAATGCAATATCATTACTACTCGCTTTTTTTCACCACGCTATTTCCCCCAATAAATCTCGGTACATCCCAATATATATCTGGCCCCTATGTATATAACTGTTTTACACAATAAGCATCTGAGAGTGGCCGCAAACCCAATTGAAACCGACTATTGGGCATTAATATAACTTCTGCTGCGCGTAAATGAAGAGATTAATTCCAGATGAGATGCATTAATGACGTCCGGCAGACAATACAATGCGAGTGGCCAAAGGGGGTTTACGTGAATTGATTGAGTTAGCTGCAACAGCAACTACTTCTCATTAACCGCGATGGCAGATGTAATATTCGCCCCACTGACTGCCCCTCGCGTCACTGACAGAGGAAAATACCAGCACGATGAGGGGGTCTTAAAGTTCGACAGAAGGGCGTCTTTAGGAATGCTGGGGGCGAGGGAAACATCACTGTCAATTCGAAGTCGAATGAATTAATCATGGGTTTGGGTTTGGTTGCTACAGCAGGAAATTGGGATTTTGCAAGTTTAAATAGAGGGGATGGGGTGACAGAATTGTAGGATCTGATTTGCAATCCCCAGCGAGGAATCAAGTTATTTTATTTTATCTTTGCTTGAATATGACATGTACTTGCTGTATGAGATCATAAAGAAAATTGACTTAAAGATTTTTCCATTTGTTTTATATAATATAAGGAAAGAGTATTAAATAATGTAATCAAACAAGTAAAATTGTTAAATTAGATTCCAAAAATTGAGTCTTTTCCCAAGTGTGTTCGAGAATGCAAACGCATGTCCTTTTTATTTGGAAGGGACACGCCACTGTGTATTGAAAGCCGCAAAGAAGCTTGTACTAGGAAATAAAATCGGTAATTACTGCAGCAAAAGATTACTAGATAGGACTTTTCCAGGTTTGCTATCATCATCACAAAGATCGGGCAGCGACATTACCTACAAAGGTAAAAAAAAAAGGTACTCGTAAAATTATCTACAGAGGTTCTCCTCTATAGGGATTAACACAAACATAACACTTGAAAGGGACACGTCACCGTTTATTGAAGCCGCAATGAACCTTAGACTAATCGGTAATTACTGCAGCAAAAGGATTGGTATTACCTTAAGTTACTAGATTGAACCCTTCCAAGTTTGCTACCATCTTCACAAAGAATATGAAGCGAAGCACTATCTTCAAAGATCATTTCTCTTCCTACAGGGCATAACATTAACATATTAAACTAATGTTCCTATGAAAAGAAGAATGTTAACAGATGAATTTATTCACAGGTTAAATATTAAAATAATTAATAAAAATTAAAAGACCTGTATAATAAATAATAATAATTGATAGACAAGAAAACATCTGAAGGAAATTAAAAATATATTTCGTAAGTATACAGTTTTAATTTTCAGAATTCGACTTTCAAATGCATAAAAACGGAGCAAAACATCTCGACTTAAATTGGACCTAGAACGTCTTCAAGAAGAAGGCCACTTTCAGGATCGTGGGAGCACTTTAATTTTTAATTATATACATATACAGAATTCTGACTGTTATACAAAGAAATAAAAATTAAAAATATTTTATCACAAGTGCAGATTTTCAGTTCTCGAATTTAGGTCGAATGTAATTTTTGTCTTAATTTTTTAATCTAATTTAGTCCACTTTTGGCTATTTAAAATTGTATGTTTCAATTAACCAGTGTATTTCAAATTATTCGGTCATAATTAAAAATATAATTATTATAATAATTATGTATTTAATTACTAGTGAATTAACATTACGCTTGTTTAGAATAAAAATAACAAAAACAATTTAGAAAAATAAAGCTCAAATTCACACTAAAATGAAAATAATAATATTAATAATAACCACAACAAGAAAGTATTGCAATTGTAGAAAAATAAAAATATCTAAAAATGACAAATAACAGATCCTTATAAATGAGTTATGTACAAATTTTATGAACAATTAATATTAGATTTTTTTTTCCATCTTTAAATCTTGCATATCTTAATTTTCCACACTTTTTCAGCTGATGGCATATATTCATACTTTGGGCGAATCTATTTGCAAGACTCTTATACATTCAAAAATATGTGGATCAAAATTCGAACAGAAATTTTATTTTAGAATTGAAATTACTTTTTCTTTTATACACCATTCCGATGCTCATTACAATACTCTGGAGCTCCAGCTACTTTTATTTGCCACCAAAATTTAATAATTTGCAGGTTGATGGAATAGTACTTAAGAGCGAAATTTTGGTACATCGTTTTTCTTCGAGTATATATTATTATTAGAATTAAAGCATTTAAAAATACAACTTAAGAGCCAATTCAGAAATAAACTTTGCAATGATATTTTCCTGTTAACAAATAAACACAAGCCTTTCAATTCATGAAATGCAATGTTAATTGAACCTTGCATTTTGTAAATTGGAATCTTGCGCAATGTAAATTGGAATCTTTCTTTTTAAATTTATAAAATACAATGTAAATTGCAATCTTTCTATCAATTTATGAAACACAAAAATTGGAATCTTCTTTCAATTTATAAAATACAAAAATTGGAATCTTTCTTTCAATTTATGAAAAACAATGTAAATTGAATCTTGGGTCTTTCAATTTATGAAATACATTGTAAATTAGATTCTTGCGTTTTGTAACTTTTCTTGCAAATCAAACAGTTATTTTAATATATTTTACAAGAGATATATTTCATTTTGAAAAGGAACAGTGGACAATAAAATGTATTTTTAGACTACTATCTCTATAGAAACAAGGCAATGAAAACCTATTCGTCGAATAACTGCTCACGATTCCACTAACTGTGTCTAATTGTCATTGTGCCACACTTTCATATTCATACCGCAATCCGATATCTGAAACACACTGCAATAAATAGTTCTGATGGACATTAATAAGCGAAACACTACAAATTCTTGCCACAGACCAGTAATGATCACACTTCCAGTGGCACATATTAAAGCCACAATCCTCAATGATATTCATTTGTGCTCGTCCGTGCGGGCGAAATAATTCCACCAATCCTTCCCAAATAGCTTTAGAGGAGGATTTCGACAGGTCAAAGCCATGACAAGTCCAAAATCCTTTCCCCCAAAATGCAATATCATTACTACTCGCTTTTCACCACGCTATTTCTCCCAATAAATCTCGGTACATCCCAATATATATATATCTGACCCTATGTATATAACTGTTTACACAATAAGCATCTGAGAGTAACCGCAAACCCAATTGAAACCGACCATTGGACATTAATATAACTTCTGCTGCACGTAAATGAAGAGATTAATTCCAGATGAGATGCATTAATGACGTCCCGCCCGACAATACAATGTGAGTGGCCAAGGGGGGCCTTCGTGAATTGATTGAGTTAGCTGCAACCGCAACTACTTCTCATTAACCGCGATGGCCGATGTAATATTCCGCCCCACTGACAGCCTCTGGAGCCACTGACAGGGGGAAAATACCAGCACGAGGGGGACGAAGAGTCTTAAAGTTTGACGGAAGGGTGTCTTTAGGAATGCTGGCGGAAACATCACTGTCAATTGGAAGTCGAATGAATTAATCATAGGTTTGGGTTTGGTTGCCGCAGTAGGAAATTGGGATTTTGCAAGTTTAAATAGAAAGGGATGGGGTGTCAGAATGGTGGGATCGATTTGCAATCCCAGAGAGGGATCAAGTTATTTTAATTTTTATCTTTTGCTTGAATATGACAAGCACTTGATGTATGAGGTCATAAAGAAAATTTGCTTAAAGATTTTTGTATTTGTTTCAGATAATCCAAGGAAAAGCATTAAATAATGTAATTAAAAAAGTAAAACTGTTAAACTACTTCGAAAAAATGAGCATTTCCCTCTATGGATCCCCTCTTTCCCGAATTGGATCTATGTACTGTAACGTCTCGGACTAAATTAGACCTATAACGGCTCCAAGAATAGGGCCACTTTCAGGATCATGGGATCACTTTAAGTTTTATTTAAAAGCGCTATATATATAATATATATTTTCACAAGCGCACGATTAAATCACTAGAGCAGTTTCCTTCAAGGTCGGAGATTTTCAGAAGTTCTCAAATCTACATCGAATCTAATTGCCTTTATTAAACCTTAATTATCACACTGCGTGATTCAAGAAATCACAAAAGCGTCACTTAAAAACAGGCGGAAACTCCGGCCTATTCAGTCACATTAGAAAAAAGAAATTAAAACAACACTTCTGGTCGACTCGTCGCCGAATTCTCTGTCTTCTTTACTCCAAACCTCAAGACAATCCGTCAAGAGGCAGGGAACAGGGGTCATATTCCCTCCCTCCTCATTAGAGTAGGCATTTCTCAGCTCATGGTCTATCCCCAATCACTATGGAACAACTCATGGTGTAGTCATGGTCAACTCATGGTTTAATCTGTAATTATTTTGACTTGTGAAGGTCGCACAGACATTCGCTAATTTCATGATGTCTCATTGTACATGATACCGAATATCTGCTATCAGGTCTGAGTGACATGCTGTTCTCATTAGTACAAAACACTAATTGCATGTAATTTAACTGTCCACAGAAAAATTGTCTGCTGTCAAATTTAAGTGATGGTTTGTTATTATACATTTGTTAAATAACATCACTTCCTTTCTCTGGGAAAGAAATGCCAAAACTCTTCTCTAGAGAAAAAATGCTTCAATAGGTACTTCTTGCAAAAATCTTGGTGCACCATTTTATAATTGAATAAATATTACTCTTAGAATTAAAACATTTAAAAATACAACTTAATGGTCAATTCAGAAATATAATTTCTAATAATATTTTTCCTGTTAACAAAGAAAAATAAGTCTTATAATTCATAAAATACAATGTAAATTGGAATCTTGTGCAATGTAGATTGGAATATTGGGTTTTCAATTTATGAAATACATTGTAAATTGGTATTTTGTGTCTTTCAATTGATGAAATGCAATGTAAATTGGAATCTTATGTTTTGTCACTTTTCCTGCAAATCAATTAATTTAATCAATTAACTCAATTTTGAAAAGGAAGAGTGCACAACAAAATCTACTATCTCTATAGAAACAAGGTAATGAAATTCTAATCGTTGAATAATTACTCACGATTCCACTAACTGTATACAATTGCGATTCTCCTACACTTTCATATTCATACCGAAATCCGATATTTGAAGCATTGTATAATAAATAGCTCCCTCGACATTAATAAGCGAAACACCACAAATTCTTGCCACAGACCAGTAATGACCACACTTCCAGTGGCACATATTAAAGACAGAATCCTCAATGATATTCATTTGTGCTCGTCCGTGCGGGCGAAATAATTCCACCAATCCTTCCCAAATAGCTTTAGAGGAGGATTTCGACAGGTCAAAGCCATGACAAGTCCAAAATCCTTTCCCCCAAAATGCAATATCATTACTACTACTCGCTTTTCACCACGCTATTTCCCCAATAAATCTCGGTACATCCCAATATATATCTGGCCCCTATGTATATAACTGTTTACACAATAAGCATCTGAGAGGCCGCAAAAACCCAATTGAAACCGACTAGTGGGCATTAATATAACTTCTGCTGCGCGTAAATGAAGAGATTAATTCCAGATGAGATGCATTAATGACGTCCGGCAGACAATACAATGCGAGTGGCCAAAGGGGTTTACGTGAATTGATTGAGTTAGCTGCAACCGCAACTACTTCTCATTAACCGCGATGGCAGATGTAATATTCGCACCACTGACTGCCCCCTCGCGTCACTGACCGAGGAAAATACCAGCACGAGGGAGGGGGGCGGTCTTAAAGTTTGGACAGAAGGGCGTCTTTAGGAATGCTGGGGGGCGAGGGAAACATCACTGTCAATTCGAAGTCGAATGAATTAATCATGGATTTGGGTTTGGTTGCTGCAGCAGGAAATTGGGATTTTTGCAAGTTTAAATAGGAGGGGATGGGGTGTCAGAATAGTAGGATCTGATTTGCAATCCCCAGCGAGGAATCAAGTTATTTTATTTTATCTTTGCTTGAAAATGACATGCCTTTTTGCTGTATGAGATCATAAAGAAAATTGGCTTAAAGACTTTTCCATTTGTTTTATATAATATAAGGAAAGAGTATTAAATAATGTAATCAAACAAGTAAAATTGTTAAATTAGATTCCAAAAATTGCGTCTTTTCCCAAGTGTGTTCGAGAATGCAAACGCATGTCCTTTTTACTTGGAAGGCCGCCACTGAGTATTGGAAGCCGCAATGAAGCTTGTACTACGAAATGAAATCGGTAATTACTGCAGCAAAAGATTACTAGATAGGACTTTTCCATGTTTGCTATCATCATCACAAAGGACGGGCAGTGATACAATACCTACAAAGGTAAAAAGGTACTCGTAAAATTATCTACAGAAATCCTTCTCCTATAGGAAGTAACACTAACATAACACTTGAAAAGGGACACGTCGCGGTTTTATTGGAAGCCGCAATGAACCTTAGACTAATCGGTAATTACTGCAACAAAATGATTGGTATTACCTTAAATTACTAGATCGGACCCTTCCAAGTTTGCTACCATATTCACAAAGAATATGGAGCGAAACACTATCTTCAAAGATCATTCTCTCTTCCTACAGGGCATAACATTAACATATTAAACTAATGTTCCTATAAAAAGAAAAATGTTAACAGATGAATTTATTCACAAGCTAAATATATTAAAATAATTAATAAAAATTAAAAGCCCTGTATAATAAATAATAATAATTGATAGACAAGAATACATTTCAAGGAAATTAAAAATTTATTTCATAAGTATTCAGTTTTAATTTTCAGAATTCGACTTTCAAATGCATAAAAAAGGAGCAAAACATGTCAACTTAAATTAAACCTAGAACGGCTTCAAGAAGAAGGCCACTTTCAGGATCGTGGGAGCACTTTTAATTTTTAATTATATACATGTACAGAACTCTGGACTGTTATACAAAGAAATAAAAATTAAAAATATAAATTTTATCACAAGTGCAGATTTTCAGTTCTCGAATTTAGGTCGAATCTAATTTTTGTCTTAATTTTTTAATCTAATTTAATCCACTTTTGGCTATTTAAAATTGTATGTTTTAATTAACCAGTGTATTTGAAATTATTCGGTCATAATTAAAAATATAATTATTATAATAATTATGTATTTAATTACTAGTGAATTAACATTACGCTTGTTTAGAATAAAAATAACACAAACAATTTAGAAAAAATAAAGCTCAAATACACACTAAAACGAAAATACTAATATTAATAATAACCACAACAAGAAAGTATTGCTATTGTAGTAAAAGAACAAAAGCATATACCATGCATGATGCGTGTGTAAAGAAAAAGAAAATGCATATGTATAATGCATACATATCGAAAAAGAAACGATTAAAATTTCTGAGTATTGCATGTTTTATTCATGAGATAAATGAATCAATCAGCCCATATCTGGTTCGAATTAATGTTATCACCTTTGAGTTGATTCGTTAATTATTTAATGTCTTCCTGAAGGATTTTTGCTAAACTTTCCGAATTTTCAAATTAGATGAAGGCTGTACAGAATTTATGGACATAACTTAATTGCCCGTTAAAGGTGTTAAAATTAACAATTTATATTAGCATTAACGGTAAACACCGTTAACCGGTCGCACAGACATTCGCTAATTTCCTGAGTCTCATTATACATGATACCGAATATCTGCTATCAGATTTGAGTAACACGTTGTTTTCATTAGTACAAAACACTAATTGTATGTAATTTAACTGCCCACAGTAAAAATTATCTACTGTCAAATTTAAGTGATGGTTTGTTAATATATATTTGTTAAATAACATAACTTCCTTTCTCTGGGTATGAAATGCAAAAACTCTTCTCGTGAGAAAAAAAAGGCTTCAATAGGTAATTGAATCCTTTGCAAAATCTTGGTGCATCGTTTTATCATTGAATAAATATTATCCTTAGAATTAAAACATTTCAAAATACATTACTGGTCATACTTAATGGTCAATTCAAAAATATACTTTGTAGTAATATTTTTCATTGTTAATAAACAAACAAAAAACCTCTCAATTTATGAAATACAACATAAATTGGAACCTTGCATTTGTAAATTTGAATGTTTCTTTCAAATTTATGTAATACAATGTAAATCGGAACCTTGCATTTTGCAAATTTGAATGTTTCTTTCAAATTTATGTAATACAATGTAAATTGAATATTGCATTTTGTAAATTTGAATGTTTCTTTCAAATTTATGTAATACAATGTAAATTGGAACCTTGCATTTTGTAAATTGGAATGTTTCTTTCAATTTATGAAAAACAATGTAAATTGGAACGTTTCTTTCAATTTATGAATACATTATAAATTGGAATCTTTCTTTCAATATATGAAATACATTGAAAACTAGAATCTTTCTTTCAATTTATGAAATACAATGTAAGTTAGATTCTTGCCTTTTGCGACTTTTTTTTACAAATCAAACAGTTATTTTAATATATTTTACAAGGGTCATTTTTCATTTAAAGGAATAGTGCACATCAAAATATACTGACTACTATCTCTTTAGAAACAAGGTAATGTAATTCTAATCCCTGAATAACTACTCACGATTCCACTAACTGTGTCTAATTGCGATTGTCCCATACTTTCATATTTATACCGCAGTCTAATATTTGAAACACACTGCAATAAATAGTTCCCTCGGACATTAATAAGCGAAACACTGCCAATTCTTGCCACAGACCAGTAATAAGCACACTTCCAATGGCACATATTAAAGCCAGAATCCTCAATGACATTCATTTGTGCTCGCCCGTGCAAGCGAAATAATTCCACCAATCCTTCCCAAACAGCTTTAGAGGAGGATTTCGACAGGGCAAAGTCATGACAAGTCCAAAATCCTTTCCCCCAAAATGCAATATCATTACTACTCGCTTTCATCACGGTATTTCCCCCAATAAATCTCGGTACATCCCAATATATATCTGACTCCTATGTATGTATGTATGACTGTTTGCACAATAAGCATCTGAGAGTGGCCGCAAAGCCAATTGAAACCGACTATTGGGCATTAATATAGCTTCTGCTGCGCGTAAATGAAGAGATTAATTCCAGATGAGATGCATTAATGACGTCTAGCCCGACAATACAATATGAGTGGCCAGGGGGTCTTCGTGAATTGATTGAGTTAGCTGCAACCGCAACTACTTCTCATTAACCGCGATGGCCGATGTAATATTCGCCCCACTGACCGCCCCCGCTGAACTCACAGGGGGAAAATACCAGCAGCAGAGGGTCTTAAAGTTTGACAGAAGGGCCTCTTTAGGAATGCTGGCGGGGCGAGGAAACATCACTGTCAATTCGAAGTCAAATAAATTAATCATAGGTTTGGGTTTGGTTGCTGCAGCAGGAAATTGGGATTTTGCAGGTTTAAATAGGAGGGGATGGGGTGTGAGAATGGTGGGATCTGATTTGCAATCCCTAGCAAGAAATCAAGTTATTCTACTTTTTCTTTGCTTGAATATGATATATACTTATTGTATGAGTTTTTAAAGAAAATTGGCTTAAACACTTTTAAAATTATTTTATATAATGTAAGAAAAAAGTATTAAATAATGCAATTAAACAAGTAAAAATTGACAAACTAGTTTGAATAATTCCATCTTTTCCTGAGGGTATTAGAGAACGCAAATGCAGATACTTCTTTCTTGAAAGGGTTTGGTTCGTCACTCTGCTGTCATTTTGCTCCCACTTTGGGTTAATTAGACGGGGACCTACAGTTTAACGTGGATTCCGAACCACTCACAAATATCCCCTGCCACAGCCAGGATTCGAACCTGAAGCCTGTGGTACCAAAGGCCAAAGGAATAGCTAATTGGCCACCAGGCCGCTTACTTGAAAGGAACACTTAGTTGTTTATTGGAAGCCGCAATGAAGCTCGGACAACAAATAAAATCGGTAATTACTGCAGCAAAATGATTAGCATCATCTCAATTTACTAGATGATAGCAAACCTGGAAAAGTCCCATCTTTACAAAGAATGGGTAGCGAAACACTACTTTCAAGGGTCAATCTGTCAACCTATACGGAATAACACTAACATTTGAAAGGGGCAAGTCGTTGTTTATTGAAGGTTGGACAACAAATAAAATCGGTAATTACTGTAACAAAATGATTCGCAGCACCTCAAGTTACTAGATATGTCTTTTCCAGGTTTGCGATCGTCTTCACAAGGAATGGCAGCGAAATACTACCTTTATAGGTCATTACATCCTCCAATATTGAATAAGCATCCCTGTATTATAAATAATAACAAATAATGGATGGATGGAAAAATACTTAAGTGCAAAATTTCGGTACATCGCTTTTCTTCGAGTATATATTATCATTATAACTAAAGCATTCAAAAATACAACTTAATGGCCAAATCAGAAATATACTTTGTAATAATATTTTTCCTGTTATTGAATAAACACAAGCATTTCAGTTTATGAAATACGATGTAAATTGGAAAATCTCCTGCAATGTAAATTGAAATTTTGTGTCTTTCAATTTATGAAATACAATGTACATTAAAAGTATGTAAGTGCTTTTTGTCACTTTTCTTAAAAAATCAAACAATTAATTTAATATTTTTTTTATAAATGTCATATCCTTTTGAAAAGGAAGAGTGCACAACAAAGTCTATTATTTCTATAGAAACAAAGTAATGAAATTCTAATCGATGAATAATTACTCACGATTCCACTAACTGTGTCTAATTGTGATTGTCCCTCACTTTCATATTCATACCGCAGTCCGATATTTGAAACATTGTATAATAAATAGCTCCCTCGGACATTAATAAGCGAAACACCACAAATTCTTGCCACAGACCAGTAATGACCACACTTCCAGTGGCACATATTAAAGCCAGAATCCTCAACGATATTCATTTGTGCTCGCCCGTGTGACTGAAATAATGCCACCAATCCTTCCCAAATAGCTTTAGAGGAGGATTTCGACAGGTCAAAGCCATGACAAGTCCAAAATCCTTTCCCCCAAAATGCAATATCATTACTACTCGCTTTTCACCACGGTATTTCCCCCAATAAATCTCGGCACATCCCAATATATATCTGGCCCTATGTATATAACTGTTTACACAATAAGCATCTGAGAGTGGCCGTAAACCCAATTGAAACCGACTATTGGGCATTAATATAACTTCTGCTGCGCGTAAATGAAGAGATTAATTCCAGATGAGATGCATTAATGACGTCTAGCCCGACAATACAATGTGAGTGGCCAGAGGGGGTCTTCGTGAATTGATTGAGTTAGCTGCAACCTCAACTACTTCTCATTAACCGCGATGGCAGATGTAATATTCGCCCCACTGACTGCCCCTCGCGCCATTGACAGGGGGAAATACCAGCACGAGTGGGGTCTTAAAGTTTGACAGAAGGGCGTCTTTAGGAATGCTGGCGGGGGTGAGGAAACATCACTGTCAATTCGAAGTCGAATGAATTAATCATAGGTTTTGATTTGGTTGCTGCAGCAGGAAATTGGGATTTTGCATGTTTAAATAGGAGAATGGTTGGTGTTTGAATGACTCTTAAATCTGATTTGCAATCCCAAGTGAGAAATCAAGTTATTTTATTTTATCTTTGCTTGAATATGACATGTACTTGCTGTATGAGGTCATAAAGAAAATTGGTTTAAACACTTTTGAAATTGTTTAATGTAATGTAAAGAAAAGTATTAAACATTGCAATTAAACAAGTAAAATTGATAAACTAGTTTGAATAATTGCATCTTTTCCTGAGGGTATTGAGAGCGCAAATGCAAATACTTCTTGTTTGAAAGGGTTTGGTTCGTCGCTCTATTGTCATTTTGCTCACACTTTGGGCTAATTAGACGGGGACCTACAGTTTAACAGGGATTCGAACTAAGAACTGTCAATTCCTCTGACCTTTGGTATCAAAGGCCAGAGGAATTGCCAACCAGCCACCAGGTCGCCTACTTGAAAGGGACACATCGCTGTTTATTAGAAACCGCAATGCTGCTTTTACAAGGAAATGAAATCTGTAATTACAGCAGCAAAATGATTCGCATCACCAAAAATTACTAGATGGTATTTTCCGAGGTTAGCTATTATCTTCAAAAAGAACTGTCAGCAAAACACTACCTTCAAAGGTCATTATCTCCTTCTATTGGGAGTAACACTAACATAACACTTGAAAGGGACAAGTCGCTGTTTATTGGAAGCCGCAATGAACCTTAGACTAATCGGTAATTAATGCAGCAAAATGATTCGCATTACCTCAAGTTACTAGATGGAGCATTTCCAGGTTTGCTAACATCTTCACAAAGAACGAACAGCGAAACACTATTTTTATGTCATTACTTCCTCATATAGGGAGTAATGCTAAAATATTAAAATTTTGTTAATATTAAAAATTGTTAACAGATGAAGGAATTCATAATTTAAATAATTAAATAATTAATAAAAATTGATATCCATATACACTGAAGTGACAAAAGTCATGGATACCTCTTCATATCGTGTCGGCCCCTCCTTTTCGCCCGGCGAAGTGCAGCAACTCGACGTGGCATGGACTCAACAAGTCGTTGGAAGTCTTCTGCAGGGAATATTGAGCCATGCTGTCTCGATAGACGTCCATAATTGTGAAAGCGTTGATGGTGCAGGATTTTGGGCACGAACAGACCTCTCGATGATGTCCTATAAATGCTCGATCGGATTCATGTCGGGCGATCTAGGTGGCCAGATCATTCCTTGGAATTGTCCAGAATGTTCTTCAAACCAATCGCGAACAGTTGTGGCCCGGTGACATGGCGCATTGTCATCCTTAAAAATCCCATCGTTGTTTGGGTACATGAAGTCCATGAATGGCTGCAAGTGATCTCCAAGTAGCTGAACATAAGCATTTTCAGTCAATGTTCGGTCCAGTCGCACCAGAGGACCAAGTCCATGCCATGAAAAAACAGCCCACACCATTACGGAGCCACCACCAGCTTGAACAGTGCCTTGCTGACAGTTTGGGTCCATGGCTTCGTGGGGTCTGCGCCACACTCGAACCCTACCATCAGCTCTTACCAACTGAAATCGTGACTCATCGGATCAGGCCACGGTTTTCCATTCATCTAGGGACCGGCCGATATGCTCACGTGCCCACGAGAGTCGCTGCAAGCGATGTCGTTCTGTCAGTAAAGGCACTCGAGTCGGTCTTCTGCTGGAATAGCCTAAGAAAGCCAAATTTCTCCGCACAGTTTTAACAGACAAGTCCCTTGTACGTCCCACATTGATTTCTGCGGTTCTTTGACGCAGTGTTGCTTGCCTGTTAGAATTTACGACTCTTTGCAGACGTCGCCGGTCTCGGTCGTTAAGTGCAGGCGGTCGACCACTGCGCTGTCCATGGTGGGATGTTATGCCTGAAATTTCATACTCTCGGCACACTCTTGACACAGTGGATCTGGGAATGTTGAATTCCCTAACGATTTCGAAATGTCATGACCCATGCGTCTAGCTCCAACTAACATTCCGCGTTCAAAGTCTGTTAATTCCCGACGTGCGGTCATCATCACGTCAAAACCTCTTCACATGAATAACTTGAACAGAAATGAAAGCACTGCTCATTTTTATCTGTTCTACGCGATGCTACTGCCATCTGAAAATTTGCATATTGCTATCCCATGACTTTTGTCACTTCAGTGTATTATAAATAATAATAATAAGTAAAAAAAACATTTTAAGGAAATTGAAAATATATTCCGCAAGCCCTCATTTTTAATTTCCAGAATGAGACTGTTAAAAGTATAAAAAAGAAACAAGTTGATCTATGTACTGTAATGTCTCGGCCTATACTAGACCTATAACGGCTTCAAGAAGAGGGCCACTTTCAGGATCATGGAAACACATTTTTTTTATTTAAAGTTTTATTTACAAGTACTATATATATATATACTTATACAGAATTTATGATTATTATACATGCATATTATTAATAAGAATTAAAAAGTATAAATTTTATCAAAATTGTACAATTAAATCACAAGTACAGATCTCTCCAAAGTCGAAGATTTTCTGAGTTCTCGGCGTCGAATCTAATTGCCTGGGCTGTGACGAACTTGAATTATCATACCACATGATTCACGAAACCCTAAGGGGTTCACTTAGAAAACAGGCGAAAGCTGCGGCCTGTTCAGTTACTTCAGAGAAAGAAAAAAACACTTCCGGTACACTCGTCTCAGAACTCTCTCGTCTTCATCAAAAGCCTCCTTTTAAGACAATCCGTCAAGAGGGGTGGGGTCAGCTTCTCTTTAGAGCAGACATTTTGAGCTCGTGGTCTATCACCAATCACGCTGGAACAACTCATGATATAGTCCATAATCAGTCTGTAATTATTTCGACCTGTAAAGATCGCACAGACTTTCGCTAATTTCTAATGTCTCATTATACATGATACCAAAAATCTGCCATCATATTTGAGTGACAGGTAGTTCTGAATAGTAAAAACAATAACTGCATGTACTATAACTACCCACAACGCTACTTGTCTGCTGTCAAATTTGAGGATTGTTATTAATCACTTGTCAAATAACATACTTTCCACTCTCCTGAGAATGAAATGCCAAAACACTTCCCGCGAGAAAAATGCTACAATGCTATTTAAAAACTACTCGTAGTCAAAGTGCCAGCATCAAAATACATCCTATCCATCATCATCTTTCAATGTTTTTTACTTTATCAGTAAAAACTAATAAACCAGAAAACTACATATAAACCACTTTTTCCTTTACTTTAAATAACCTATAGCTCAGAAACTTGAAAAAAATTTATAAAAATCTATATGATTGTAAGGTCCGTCTTTAATTTTTGCTGTCGTTTAGCATTGCAAACAGCAGAACGATCTCCTGACCGCCAAAGAAAAAAATCACAGTAAAGTCTGCAATCAAAAACTACTGTTTAATAACTCAATTTGTTAACTGTAAATAAAATAATAAATAACTGTACAATTTTTAAAAACTACTTGTAGTCAAAATATATCCATCCATTAAAATATATCTACCATATCAAAATATATCTATCATCATCTTGCAATGTTTTTACTTTACCTGAAAAAAACTAATAAGCCATAAAACCAAACCACTTCTTTTCCTTACTTTAAATAACCTATAGCTTGGAAATTTAAAAAAAATTATATAAAAATCTGTATAATTATAAGATCCATGTCCTTAGTTTTCATCTATCGTTTAGCATTGCACAGTACAACAATTTCCTGACTGCCAAGGAAAAAAATCACAGTAAAGTCTGCAATCATAAAAACTACTGTTTAATAACTCAATTTGTTAACTGTAAAATAAATAATAAATAACTGTACACTTTTTAAAAATTACTCATAGTTAAAGTACTATACCAAAATGCATCCATTCTATCATCATCTTGCAATGTTTTTTTCTTTGCGAATTCTTTTTTCTTTTATAATTGTAAGATCCGTCTTTAATTTTTGCTGTCGTTTAGCATTGCAAACAGCAGAACAATCTCCTGAACGCCAAAAAGAAAAAAAAAAATAACAGTAAAGTCTGCAATCATAAAACTACCAGATTTCTGTTTAATAAATCAATTTGTTAACTGTAAAAAAAAAAAAATAATAACTCTACATTTTTTAACATTACTCATAGTCAAAGTAACGTTAAAAAAAGTCATTGTCAAAGTCATTGCACCTTACCAAAATACATCCTTTCCATCGTCCTCTTGCAATGTTTTTTTACTTTTTACCAGTAAAAAAACTAATAAACCATAAAACTATTAACCACTTCTTTTCCTTTACGGTTTCCTTTTAATAACCATTTCTTTTCCTCACTTTAAATTCAGAAATTTAAAAAAAAAATTGTATAAAAGTCAAAAGTAGGATTGTGAGATCCATGTCCTTAATTTTCTAATGTTGTTTAACATTGCAAAATAGCAGAACAATCTGACTTCCAAAAAAATCACAGTAAAATCTGCAATCACAAAACTGCTAGATTTCTGTTTAATAACTCAAATTGTTAACTGTAAAAATAGTTATAAATAACTGTACAATTTTTAAAAATTACAAATTAAAATTGTCAAAGTACCATATCAAAAATATAACTATCATCATCTTTGCAATGTTTTTTTACTTTACCACAAAAAAAAAAAACCTAATAACTTTAAAAAAAACAGAAAAAAATATATATAAGCCCCATTCTTAGGGCCTTAGCCAATTACCTTTTTGCCAATTTTCACTCAAAAACCACCCCGCCAGGTCTTAGGCGTAGATTATTTTTTCATTAACTAAATGCTAAGGAATGGCAAAAATTGCCTTCTGCGTCATTGAAGCGTGTTTAAACCCCGATTGCTATCACCCAAGATTTAGTGGATCCATTATGGCAAAGAAGGCAAGCTTATAAGAAAGTTGCCCACAGTGATATAAAGATCCCACCACCAGATAATAGTGGGTAGTAATTAGGCCGGTCTCTGGTGGACTGGCGTTAGGTGATCGGCGTATAATAGATGCCTTAAATTATCCTACCGGGAAGGGAATGTATGGGATGTTGGTAGTGTAGGGTTGTACGAGGTAGTTCCTGGTGGGGTGCAGGAGTTATGGGGTAGAATTGCGGGCAATTATTTTGGTGAATGGCGTGGGGTTGTGTGAATAATCTGCATTTTTTTTTTTCTTTAAATGTGTAGTCTTTCTCGAGGTTATAATGATGTTCTTTGCCTAATAAAATTTCGATAATGTTATAAAGTAGGCTTTTACCTTCTTGTCAACTAGCTATAAATCCGATTTAAGAAACTGACCATCGTCTATTCGAATGGGATGAGGGTTTCGTGGTATTGAAACGTAAGAAATAACCAAAATATTTCAAAGTAGGCTTTTTCTTTCTTGTCAAATCGCTATAAATCCTATTGAAAAACAAATGTTTTTCTGTATCAATGGGTAAGAGATTCTTGGTATTGAGACATGAGAAATAGCCAAATATATTTGAAAATAGGCATTTTCTTTCTTGTCAACTAACTATAAATCCCATTGTAAAAGCTAATGATCGTCTATTCGAGGGGGGTTGAGGATTTCGAGGTATTGAAACATAAGAAATAGCCAAAAATATTTCAAAGTAAGTTTTTCTTTCTTGTTAACTAGCTATAAATCTTATTGAAAAACTAATGATCGTCTATTCGAATGGATTGACGATTTCTTGGTATTGAAAGTAAAAAATAGCCAAAAATATTTCAAAGTAAGTTTTCTTTCTTGTTAACTAGCTATAAATCCCATTTAAGAAACTAATGATCATCTATTCGAATGGGTTGAAGGTTTTTGTGGTATTGAAACGTAAGAAATAGCCAAAAATATTTGAAAATAGGCTTTTCTTTCTTGTCAACTGGCTATAAATCCCATTGTAGAAATTAATAGTCTTCTATTCGAATGGGTTGAGGGTTGCGTGGTATTGAAACATAGGAAATATACAAAAATGTTTGTTGATGAGCTTTTATTAAAATGCCTGATATTTTTTTAACACTGCAGTATGTGGACAAAAATTATAATTGTGGACAACCAGAAAAAATCCAAATGTAGAAATGATGATAAATAGTTCTAGTTTTACATTTTTATGAAAGATTATTATTGTTTTATATTTATTTTATAGTGTTCTATATTTTATCGTCCTAAATTTATTTTCACAAATTATAAATCATTTATAGTTTCTTTTATTGCAATTTTTTGTATTTCTAAATGTTAATATTACTCGATATCGAAATCAAAAAAAAAAGAAATATGCCTTAATATAATTTCATCCTCGATATAATTTCATCTTCCACTCCTGCAAAATAATCTATCTAAATTGGAACGTGAAATTTAAATAATTCTTTATATTATACCGTATTTTAACAATTAGAATACAGCATATGATTGCTAATATAATTTTAATAAATTATATTAACAATTATTATTAATATATAGTCTCACCTTTTATCAAAACTACAAAAATCATTTACAACATTGATATTGAAAACTTTAGACAAAATATTTAGGGATAAACAATAAAACGAGATAATGAGAAGTAAACAAAAATAGTACAACAATGAATCGTATCACTATCGTTATATTAAAGCATTGTACAGATAAATTCTTAATAATGTTTTATTTTTAATTAACTGAATTATTACCTTGAAATTTATACAATAGCTAGATTTTCATCAGTGTTTTTAAGTTAAAGTTACCGATATAATTTATACAGTAAGCCATAACATGATTTAAAGATTATCAGAGATTTAGGTTATAGATATTGAACGAATAACATTTCTCCTTCATTGGCGCTACAACTCTACGGTGAGTCAATGCCTTCTGCCTACTGGCAGATTTCAAGACAGGAGATGTTTCTTCTTAGGGGGTAATGTTGTCAACTCTATGCCAGTGCTTTACAATCATATTATACCCGATAACTACGATACAAAGTGTATTCCGAAGCACTACAAACATCCATGGTATATTTGGGTCTCGAGCTCGAAAACCGGTGGTACCGAGCGTCCAAACGCTAGTCTCAACAAACGGCCATCAGGTCCCAAAGAATAGCACTAGTGTATCAAAATGTTCCTTGAAAATTAAGATATTCGTAAACATATCAAATATATGTAAAATGACATACCAGTAAAACCCTCAAACAGAAAAAAAAAAATGATATACAATAAGCATTAGCGGGAAAAATAATTATTAAAAGTACAATTTAAATTCTGGTAGATGAATTAAAAAAAATTATATTATTAAAATTTGAATAATTTTTCTTTATCTAAATTTTCTCCTTATCTATGATTTCAGTATGTTAACTTTTCAAACAGATTTTGTGTACAAAGAGTACAGAA
>BPLR01006759.1:0-29896 GCA_021605095.1 Caerostris extrusa
CGGCAGAGTATGTTCACGGTGCTTGTTTGAGTTGTCTTGTAGTAATTTAGCTTGAATGTAATCTGCTTTCAAGACTTTATAAATTAAACTTGTGCCGGAAGGCTTAAAACTTCTAGTTGAGTAGTTTAATTTCACATAAGTGTTTATGTTATAGTTGGATCATATGCTATTATAGATAGAAAATACGTTTTTAATTATATGGGTAACTTTATAAAGTTTTCTGGCGA
Source organism: Caerostris extrusa (assembly GCA_021605095.1). Classification (NCBI taxonomy): domain Eukaryota; kingdom Metazoa; phylum Arthropoda; class Arachnida; order Araneae; family Araneidae; genus Caerostris; species Caerostris extrusa. The sequence goes on from BPLR01006759.1 coordinate 228, forward strand.
ACTATTAGTTTGAGATTACAAGAAAGTCAAACCAATATTACTTTTTGGTTTTTAAAAAAAAAATTTAGTTATTGGTTTGATATAAGTAAGAAATAAAACCAATATTACTTTTAGTTTCAAACGAATTGAGTTACAAGTTTGAGATAAGTATGAAATTAATTTAATACTACTTTTGGCTTCGAAAAAATTGAGTTATTCGATTGGAGATAAGTAGGAAATAAACCAATATAACTTGTCGGTTTCAAAAATAATTTAGTTAATCGTTTGAGATATGTAAGAAATAAACAAATATTACATCTTGGTTTCAAATAATTGAGTTATTCGTTTGAGATAAGTAAGAAATAAACAAATATTACTTCACGGTTTCAAAGTAATTGAGCTATTCGTTTGAGATAAGTAAGAAATAAACCAATATTACTTTTTTGTTTTGAAGAAATTGAATTATTAGTTTGAAATCAGCAAGAAATAAACCAATATTACTTTTACAATTTACTGTTTATGCATACTTCAGTGCAATCACTGAAATACCTTAATTTAAATAATACAATTTCTCAAGCTAAAAGAAAAATTAAATATGGAAATGGAAAGCCATATATATTATACCACAATCGTGGAATAATGAATATATTATAATTGACATATTATATCATCTAATATTATCTATACATTTTATATCTTCATAGAACTTAAGCAAATCAAATTTGTCTACCATTTTACAACAGCCTAACCTCAACCTTTAATGTGAATATTCTACTCCAATGGCGCAACAGCCCCATACCGATTAAGCTTACTGGCAGATTTCGAGACATATGTTTTCCGGAACCACTACAAATATTCATGACAAACGCTGGGACTCGGAACCCGAAATCTGCGGCATCGATCGTTAGTCATTCGACCATCAGGCCCAGTACACACACACATATATATATATATATATAGATTACATTATCTAAGAAAATCTAATTAAATATATATTATAACAGATCCTCATTGCCCTAAAAACTTCGATACCGTTTTTTATAAGCACTAAATTGTGTTATAAAATTCATACAAAAAAGAAAAAAAAATATACATCTACAAAATCATAATTAAAAACTACTCAAAATTTTTGCCTTTTCTGGAACTGCAGATAAATCCTTTAAAAAAAAAATTTTCAAATTATTCGTTAATTTTATTTGTCAAAGTACAATATTTTCTTGGTACAAAATTTGATTAAATATAAAAATATGACATTTTCTGCCCTACTAGACATTCCGTGTCAATTTCAAATATTTAAAATATATATTTCACATTTTTTTTGTTAATTCAAACAAACTATAAAAAACTTTATTCCCTGCTTATGCATAATTAATGGTTTCGCATCACATTTTCAGGACACACACAGAAAAAGATAGAAACTGGCGGTTTACATTAGAGTTCTTAAATTCAAGATAAAAAATTATTTTGTTTCCTTTTTTCTCTAGTTTCAGTTTTCTCCCCATATAAAGGTAGATCCTATTTTATTCCGAATTTATCTTTCTAAAATGAAATTTTAATTAATATTTGCACAGAATTCTCCATATTTTCCTCATTTTAAAACTCGACTATTTCAAAAAGGCTTTATTATTTCAAACTCGAAAGAATAATTAACCTTTTCTATTATTTCTGCCAATTTTTTTAGAAACACGTAGTAGTTAGTTATGAGTAATATGCACATTCTTTTTATTTTCTAAAACATTTTCATTAGAAAAATATCTCAAAATATCATTCAATTCATTATAAAAACAGCTTTTGATTTTTTTTTTTTTTTAATTATAATAATCCCAAGAACTCGGAATACACAGAATAAATTCTAAGAAATTCTAGGCAACTAATTAGAAATATATTATTTTTTATTTAAGAAGAAATATGACACCGAATATTTCTACTAAGCATGCAGGGTATATTATAATATGCAGGGTAATTATAACTAAAGTCCTCCTTTCAAAATGCTGTAAAAAAGAACCACTCGTCACAATGAGTTCAAATTTGAACTGAAGATACTAGAAGAAGGGGGAAACGGTACATCAAAAAAAAAAGTTCCACCAATTTTTTCCATCCAATTGGGTATGACCTTGCCGTGGTGGGATGGGCTTTCCACTAACATTGCCACAACTGTCGAATGACTTGGAAATCATGTTTTCCTTCAAAACCGAAACAATCAAGCACCATCACAAACTGAAACAATTTAATGCGTAACTCGTGACAAATACGTTATCATTTCAATTCAACACGGTACAGCATCAAAAAAAAAAAGTTCCACCAATTTTTCCCATCCAATTGGGTATGACCTTGCCGTGGTGGATGGGCTTTCCATTAACATTGCCACAACTGTCGAATGACTTTGAAGTCATTTTTTCCTTCAAAAACCGAAACAATCAAGCACCATCAAGCAAACTGAAACAATTTAATGCGTAACTCGTGACAAATACGTTATCATTTCAATTCAACACGGTACAGCATCAAAAAAAAAAGTTCCACCAATTTTTCCCATCCAATTGGGTATGACCTTGCCGTGGTGGATGGGCTTTCCAATTAACATTGCCACAACTGTCGAATGACTTGGAAGTCATTTTTTCCTTCAAAAACCGAAACAATCAAGCACCATCAAGCAAACTGAAACAATTTAATGCGTAACTCGTGACAAATACGTTATCATTTCAATTCAACACGGTACAGCATCAAAAAAAGTTCCACCAATTTTTCCCATCCATTGGGTATGACTTGCCGTGGTGGATGGGCTTCCACTAACATTGCCACAACTGTCGAAATGATTCTGGAAGTCATGTTTTCCTTCAAAAAACCGAAACAATCAAGCACCATCACAAACTGAAACAATTTCATGCGTAACTCGTGACAAATACGTTATCATTTCAATTCAACACGGTACAGCATCAAAAAAAGTTCCACCAATTTTTCCCATCCAATTGGGTATGACCTTGCCGTGGTGGATGGGCTTTCCACTAACATTGCCACAACTGTCGAATGACTTGGAAGTCATGTTTTCCTTCAAAACCGAAACAATCAAGCACCATCAAGCAAACTGAAACAATTTAATGCGTAACTCGTGACAAATACGTTATCATTTCAATTCAACACGGTACAGCATCAAAAAAAGTTCCACCAATTTTTCCCCATCCAATTGGGTATGACCCTTGCCGTGGTGGATGGGCTTTCCACCAACATTGCCACAACTGTCGAATGACTTGGAAGTCATGTTTTCCTTCTAAAACCGAAACAATCAAGCACCATCAAGCAAACTGAAACAATTTAATGCGTAACTCGTGACAAATACGTTATCATTTCAATTCAACACGGTACAGCATCAAAAAAGTTCCACCAATTTTTCCCATCCAATTGGGTATGACCTTGCCGTGGTGGATGGGCTTTCCACTAACATTGCCACAACTGTCGAATGACTTGGAAGTCATTTTTCCTTCAAAACCGAAACAATCAAGCACCATCAAGCAAACTGAAACAATTTAATGCGTAACTCGTGACAAATACGTTATCATTTCAATTCAACACGGTACAGCATCAAAAAAAGTTCCACCAATTTTTCCCATCCAATTGGGTATGACCTTGCCGTGGTGGATGGGCTTTCCACTAACATTGCCACAACTGTCGAATGACTTGAAGTCATGTTTTCCTTAAAAAAACCGAAACAATCAAGCACCATCAAGCAAACTGAAACAATTTAATGCGTAAACCCCGTGACAAATACGTTATCATTTCAATTCAACACGGTACAGCATCAAAAGTTCCACCAATTTTCCCATCCAATTGGGTATGACTTGCCGTGGTGGATGGGCTTTCCACTAACATTGCCACAACTGTCGAATGACTTGGAAGTCATGTTTTCCTTCAAAACCGAAACAATCAAGCACCATCAAGCAAACTGAAACAATTTAATGCGTAACTCGTGACAAATACGTTATCATTTCAATTCAACACGGTACAGCATCAAAAAAAGTTCCACCAATTTTTCCCATCCAATTGGGTATGACCTTGCCGTGGTGGATGGGCTTTCCACTAACATTGCCACAACTGTCGAATGACTTGGAAGTCATTTTTTTCCTTCAAAACCGAAACAATCAAGCACCATCAAGCAAACTGAAACAATTTAATGCGTAACTCGTGACAAATACGTTATCATTTCAATTCAACACGGTACAGCATCAAAAAAAGTTCCACCAATTTTTCCCATCCAATTGGGTATGACCTTGCCGTGGTGGATGGGCTTTCCACCAATATTGCCACAACTGTCGAATGACTTGGAAGTCATGTTTTCCTTCAAAACCGAAACAATCAAGCACCATCAAGCAAACTGAAACAATTTAATGCGTAACTCGTGACAAATACGTTATCATTTCAATTCAACACGGTACAGCATCAAAAAAAAAAGTTCCACCAATTTTCCCATCCAATTGGGTATGACCTGCCGTGGTGGATGGGCTTTCCACTAACATTGCCACAACTGTCGAATGACTTGGAAGTCATGTTTTCCTTCAAAAAACCGAAACAATCAAGCACCATCAAGCAAACTGAAACAATTTAATGCGTAACTCGTGACAAATACGTTATCATTTCAATTCAACACGGTACAGCATCAAAAAAAAAAGTTCCACCAATTTTTCCCATCCAATTGGGTATGACCTTGCCGTGGTGGATGGGCTTTCCACTAACATTGCCACAACTGTCGAATGACTTGGAAGTCATGTTTTCCTTCAAAAACCGAAACAATCAAGCACCATCAAGCAAACTGAAACAATTTAATGCGTAACTCGTGACAAATACGTTATCATTTCAATTCAAAATAACATTAGCAGCCGAATTAACTTTCCTTATGCCGCTTACAGCGCCATCTATTAGTACACTTTGGAACTTTTTTTGATGCCGTACCGTTTCTCCTTTCTTCAAATATGTTCAGTTCAAAATTTGAACTCTTTGTGAAGAGTGGTTCGTTTTTATAGCAGTTTGAAAGTGCGGCTTTAATTATAATCGCCCTGTACATACCTTTATTAATTTCTTATTTTTTTTTAATTATAAAATTATTTTACATATCATAATGTGTTCATGCTTTTAATGCCTGAATAAATTAAATGATAATGATCCTATGAACTCGCAATACACAACGTAAATTCTAAGAAATTCTAGACAACTAATTGGAACTATACTTTTTATTTAAGAAGAAATATGACCCTGAACATTTAAATTAAGATACATCTATAATTAATATACATGCAGTTATTAATTTCGTATTTTTTAAATAACAAAATTATTATACGGATCAATGTGTTCATGCTTTTAATGCCTGAAAAATTAAAAATGGTAATGATTCGAAGAACTCAAATTACACAACGTAAATTCTAAGAAATTCTACAGAACTAATTGAAAATATTTGGTGTCATATTTTATCTTAATTAAAAAGTATATTTTAACTAAGCAACATATAGAATTAATATACATGCACTTATTAATTTGTTATTCTTTTACATTATAAAAATTATTATTCATATCATAATGTGATCATGCTTTTAATGCCTGAATAAATGAAGCTTCGCATAAGCTAATACTACAATCAAGTATGTTGTTCATAATAGTCAAGCTTGTATATACGAAATTGATGCAAGCACCTCTCGTCAGTGCTTCCAAAAGAGTATTGTTGGTTGGTGGGGTTTAGTGGCACACAAGGCTAGATTTGGCCTTGTTGCCAAACAACTACGTTTTTTTTAAATTCGTAAACATTAAAAATGAAACAAATTTCATAAAAAACATATAGGTATAAACGAAACAATAACGGTTAAAATTCTAAAATTCAATTGCAGAATCGGCTGAAACTCAGCAGCAATTAAAATCAAATAATGGCCGAATTAAAAGTTATCTATTCTAAAATCATATCAGTGTGTTCTAAATGTGTGGGTGGCGTCGTATTCTAAAAATATTATCAGTGTGTGAAAGATTTGTGGAGTCTGTGTGTGTGTGATTCAGTCTAAAAGAGTGTAGAATAGACGATAAATCTCACAGTGCAGCTTTGTATCAATAGTCGGGAAATTTATCGGTTTGGTTTGGTTTGGTTTGTTTTGTCGCTCTATGGTCATTTTTCGCACACTTTGGCGTAATTAGACCGGTACCTACAGTTTAACGTGGATTTAAACCACTAACATGAATCAATGTCACCAGGATCCATCTAACCAGGATTCAAACCCGAGCTGTGGTACCGAGGGCCAGAGCGCTAGTCAATTGGCCATTAGGCAGAGCCTATTTATCGAATTTTACTGTTACTTCAACAAGCATAACGCAACACATTATCTGAAAATCATCCTAATAAATATTATTTCCTTGTTATAATAACAGGCTGATGTTTGTGTTTTATCTTGGGTAACATTGAATCTGCTAAAATGGTTAATACTATTTACTATATCACAGCTCGAGTCGTGGCTAAGTGGCAATGTGCGCCGCTGGTGAGTATTAGGACTGAAGTTCAATTCACTGGCGGCTTTTGTTGTAGACAGTGTTTCAAAAACGAGGGGGGATTCAATGGCGTTTGTGATGTTCAGCATCTTGCGTCGCGAGTCAGACTATCTGATGGGAGTTTTTCGGGTCATATCTTAAACAATACGCTAATGCGAGGTAGTTTCCCTAAAACCCTGTCCGGAAGACATTGCCCTCCTTCTTTTGAATCACGGAGCCAAGTTAGATTTCCACCTACGAGCGCTCCGTCACAACAGAAGCTGTCCCTTTACCTCCATTCATGATTTGGTTTGCCGTTCTAAGTTCATTTTGTGTATATTTTAGGATAATTAGACGGAACTACAGTTTAACGTAGATTCGAACCACTAACAAATGAACATCCATGCCGCCGCCAGGATTCGAATCTGAAACCTGTGGTACCAAAGTTCAGAGCGCTAGCCAATCGGCCATCAGGCCGCCCTCCATCCTAGAGTAGATGACTCATGAGATGTCCATCCAGCACTGCAGGACACTGAGTATTAAACACAACAAAAACAATATCACTTTTAGAATTTTTTTTTTTCAGATGGGCTATTTTGGAATTCGATTATGGAACTATATCATTAAAAATATAAATTAAAATTAAATAATTTAATTAAAAAATTAATGGTTAAATTAATCTTATCTTACAAACCACTAAAAATATTCGTAACTTATATAATTGGAGTTGAAATTTATGTCTCCATGAATAAATCTTAAAGCTTTTAGCGAAATCAGATCAGTAATGAGCAAATCAGTGAAAAAAAAAAAAGAGAGGTAAATTCTCCAACTTTAATGTTAATGCTTCTTTTCTTTGTCCCATTACTCCAGGTTTAATACTCGACTAATGGACAAACCTCGCCTGCCATGTCATTTTAACCACTGTTTGTTTCCAGGAATTTTTAATGAGGATCCGTAACTTAAACTTGCGAGAACCATTCATTCAATAATCTTGAGGCAGGAATTCTTTTCGAAGTTAAAGTTGCCGTTAATGACTGGCCAAATCTGTTTTACCTTTTACTCATAAAAGTATTTTAATTTCTGAAGAAGAAGAAGAAGAAAGTAATTCTGGCAAGCTATAAATCTCGCCATTAGGAAAAGACAAGTTGCGCCAAAGAGTATAATTTGTTTCGCTTAGAATAGTATCTGCAGATTAGAGTCATTTTTTGGCTGATTTTTTTTTAATCGGTCGGAAGATTTTATAATTAGAATGTTAGTGATTTTTAAAATAACGATAGTATATGGATTTTGAAAAATTAATTTATCAAAAGAAATAAAAAGCTAAGAAATTATGTGAAATTATAAAGGAAATTCTTGTTTATAGAAAGTGGTTGCAAAATGCTGCATCGAGTAAAGATAGTTTAGTAAAAAATGAAAAGTCAAATACATTTTCCAAACTGATGGTTTTTAATAATAGAAACACATCAAAAATTGCCTCACTCGTGGCTCAGTGGCTATGTATGTTGCGGGTGTGCATAAGGTTTGAGATACAATCAGCTGACGGCTTTGTTGTAGACACTGTTTCAAAAACGTGGCGGCTCGATGGTGTTTGTGATGTTCAATATCTTGCTTAGTGAGTCGGACTACCTGGTGGGAGCTTTCCAGATTTTCTCTCATACAATACTCAAATGCGGGGTAGTCACCCCTAATGATTTCTCCCGGAAGGCACTGCTATCCTTCAGCTACACGGTGCAGAAGTAAGACTTCTATCTACGGTTGCTCCAAAACAAAAACTACATCCTTGTTCCCTCCTTCCATTAGATATGACAACAAAAACAACATAACAAATTTGCTGCAACTTTTGTTATTGTCTAATCTTAGCATTGTATTAATCTTATCACAAAGATTTAATACAATTCTTCTTCAGAATCCATGTAAATAGGTTTAAGAAATCGAATATTTGCAAAAATTATTCAAAAATTCTTAGAAACATGTCTTAAAAAAAAAAGTTTAAGATCTTCACACATGGGTCATCCATAAATGAAATGCATTCATCGTATAAAATTCCAATATCATTCTAATATTGTCTACAAAGATCTAATACAATTATTTTTCAAAGTCTTTGTAAGTAGGTCTAAGGAAAAAAATAGTTTCGATGTTCAAAAAATATTCACAAAATTTCTTAAAACCACGTTAACTAAACTGTGAGAATTTCACATCAAATAATGGAGGATATTCATCATCTGAACATTGTGCTATTTTTGTCCACAAAGATCTATTATAATTCTTTTCATAGTCTGTGTAAAATAGGTCTAAGGACTCGAATAATTGCGAAAACTAATCATAGACAAATTAAAACGGGTCTTATATAAAATTTCAGATCTTCATGCATATCATATGAATAAATGAATCTCATATATGTATGTGATGCAGAAAAAACTGTAACACTCCCTTTTTTATTATTTTTTATTATCTAGAGAGTACTAGTACCATTAGAAGTTACTAGTACAATTTCTATGCATATTGTCTTAAAATACAAATGTTCTATGTATATGTAGGATATGATTTTAAAAATGGATACAGGATATTTGTTAGAAAATCAATGAGCGTTTTTATATTCGTATTGTTTTTAAAAGAAATGCCTGTGTAGGATATGGTGTTAAAAAAGGATGTAGGATATGCGTTAGAAAATCAATGCGCTTTTTACAAGGATATTTTTTAAAATACAAATGTCCTATACATGTGTAGAATACGTTACAAAAATTAATTAAAATAGAAGTTAATTTTTTGCAAAAATTAGTGTTGGAAAGTTCAGGGAAATCATAAACTGATATGGAATAGTTGTTTATACATATTTTACTTCCAAGAATAATGCAATAATATCTAAATGAATTTCAAGTGAAAGATGTTTTTCCCCTTTTTTTCATTTTCAAATTATAGATATCAATTCAAATTTCAAAATTAAAATTATTTCATTATAAATTATTGAAAATTAATATATCATACTTAAGCAAACAGGGCAGCGATGTGATATCGATGGTCAAATTTATATTAAGTCAGTAAAATTATTTAAAATCTCAAAACTTTTAATTCTGCACTGATATTTTTTTCTAGTAAAAATCCTCTACATATAAAAACGTTTTATTTTCTGTAGCTAAATAATATCGAGTCACATCTGCTAGTTTAACCTAAACCAGAAGCAACTATTATGATCGACATAAATGTATTTCTTTAACTGTCGTAATAACCTGAATTCCCCTCCAGACACGAACCCAAACTTCCCATAAAACAACCACAGAGTGCCACTGTCGATAGCTGAAGATCCTGTGTACAGAAAGTATTTATTGATTCCATCCACACAACGACTAAACTTCCTTTTTCACTCAATAGATTCCGAATCCCGATTTCTTCTTTCTTTCTTTCCTTCTTTTCCTGTTGATTTCGGGAAAGACCGGAGACACGCACCGGATTGATAACATTTTTCCGACTGCCACCATTAGATCTGGATGCACGCCATGGAGATTAAGGTCCCCGTCGGTATCTGTTGCTCTGCTTTTTAGACTGAATTCCATTAAAGTTAATCTTCTGGAAGAGGATATAAATAAGGTTGTTCGTTCTTGGTGAGGAATTAATATTGAGCTATGACGTGGATGATGCATGCTGGCTTCCTGCGATGCGAATAAGTGGGATTTCATTTCATCAGAAACAAGATGAATATAGAAGTTCTGAAAATGTATGACCATTTTGAAGAGCTGCCCATAAAAATATCCTTTCTTTTATTAAACTCATGTTTGTGAAAATTGCAACACCATGAAGGAATCGTCATAATTGAATGAAATTTAATGCTCAGTTGAGTGGTAGTGGTACAAATAAATGATTAAATGTTCAAAGCAAACAAACAATAACAAGAGATCGGAATCAGTATTTTGTGTAGCCACCACGCGCCGCAATAAGTGCTGCTACACGACGTGGCATGGAGTCAAACAAATTTTGAATGTCTGCCTGAGGAAGAGCAATCCATATTGTTTGTATGCGTATCCAAAGTTCGTCTGCAGAAGCAACAGGTCGAGGATCACGAGCGAGACGCCGACCAACGAAATCCCACACATGTTCAATCGGCGACATATCCGGGGAATATGCAGGCCAAGGAAGAAACTGTACCTGCCGCGTTGCAAAGAAGGATTGAACAGTCCTAGCGATATGAGGGCGGGCATTGTCCTGTTGAAATATAGCGCCTGGCAAGCTTTGAAGGAAGGGAACAGCTTGGGGCTGTAGAACTTCACTGATGTAACGGTTGCTGTTCAGATTGTCCACAATTCTTAGAAATTGAGATCGTCCATGATATGCTATGGCACCCCAGATCATAACTCCGGGTGTTCGTCCACTGTGGCGTTCGATAAAGCACTCCGGAAGGTGGCGTTCATCGGCATAGCGTCGACACGAATGCGGCCATCATGGTACCACAAATTAAAGCGGGATTCGTCAGAAAACACGACATGCTGCCAATCAGCACGCTAGTCTCTATGCTGAGCGGCCCATTAGCCGCAGGCGGCGATGGTTTAGCGTGAGAGGGATCCTGTATAAGGAGTCCTTGCGCGCAGTCCACGCTGCAGCAGACGTCTACGAATTGATGAAGCACACAATGAAACACCTATTGACACCTATTGACTATACCTGTACCTATTGACCACGGTGCTGCCAATTGTCTAGAGGAAGCTGTACGATCCGTCAGTGCCATGCGGACCAGGTGTCTATCATCGCGAGCTGACGTCACATTTCGGGGTCCACCCCCGGATTTCGAGTTGTCCGACACTCGTCCGTCCACTGCTTCCAAAGACGCATCACTGTGCTGCTGTTACGCTGCACACGAGCGGCTACTGCACGATAAGATAATCCAGCTTCACGAAGGCCGATGATTCTCCCCTGTTCAAACTCTGTAAGATGTTCAAATCTCGCTCTCTTTCGTCGAAGAGGCATAAGTAACGATTGAGCTAACGTTTACCACTAGCAGATAACCACCGATAACCATACACGCCTCGCTACAGCCGTCTATTTATTCGAATTCATCCACGGTTCAGAGGGCGCTGCTCAGCATACGCATGCGCTACGGATTTGAAATTCTAATCATTTGCATATCATGCGCTAATTTGCACTTCCTGAAAATTTCAGTTCACTCGCGTAAGTCCTTCATGGTGTTGCAATTTTCACAAACATGAGTTTATTTTGATAATCAAACTCGTATTGTATTATTATTTAAATATAACATATTTAACTAACATTTTTATGTATATTTGACAAGTATATTTAGTGTTGATTTTCGCTTATTTAAAAATGAAAGGATGTATTGTGTATTATAAATGAGCGAATAGAAAAGTTGTGTTCCATATTCTTTTGCGTTGTAAGATATCCATGCGACATATCCTTCCACATCCCACGATATTCATGCAACATATCATTGTACATCCAAGATATCAATGCAATATGTCCTTGTACATCCCAAGATATCCATGCGGGCAAATCGCTATAAATCAAATGATACTCATGCGGCATATCGTTATACATCAAATGATACCCATACGAAATATTGTTGAAAATCAAATTTGACATTTTTTGACATTTTTTAATAGTAAAATCTTCTAAAAATAAAAACGCTTTATTTTCTGTAACCAAGTAATACCAAGTCACATCTGATAATCTAACCTAAACCTGAAGAAAATATTACAATCGACATAAATGTATTTCTTTAACTGTCAGAATAACCTAAACTCCCCTCCAGACACGAACCCAAACTTCCTATAAAACAACCACAGATTGCCACTGTCGATAGCTGAAGATCCTGGACAGAAAGTATTTATTGATCCCATCCACACAACGACTAAACTTCCTTCTCACTCAATAGATTCCGAATCCCGATTTCCTTCTTTCTTTCCTTTTTATTTTCCTGTTGATTTCAGGAAAGGGATTGATAACATTTTTCCGACTGCCACCATTAGATCTGGATGCAGGTCCCCGTCGGTATCTGTTGCTCTGTTTTAGACTGAATTCCATTAAAGTTAATCTTCTGGGAATGGGTGGAAGAGGATATAAATAAGGTTGGTTGTTGTTGGTATGGAATTATTATTGAGATATGACGTTGTCTGATGCTTGCTGGCTTCATCTGATGCGAGTAAGTAGGATTTCATTTCATAAGCAATAAGATGAGTATAAAACTTATGAAAATGTATTACCCTTTTGAATAGCTTGCGCCTAAAGAACATACTTTATCTTTAAAATGCAAATGGATGTGCAGGAAAAGGTGTTAAAAAGGTTGTGGATATATCTTAGAAAATCAATTTGTACAAAAATTAATGAAAGAAGGAGAATTTTTACAAAAATTGAAATAGGAAAATGAGGGGAAATCATAAAATGATCATGAATAGTTATTTATAAATATTTGACGTCCAAGGATAATGCAGTAATACCTAATTGAATGTTAGCTCAAAGTCATTTTTTCCCTGTCTTTTTTTCATTTTCAAATTATAGATATTAATTGAAATTTCAAAATTAAAATTATTTCCTTATAAATTATTGAAAATTAATATATTATGCTTAAACAAACACGGCAGCGATGTGATATCGATGGTCAAATCTGTATTAAGTTAGTAGAATTATTTAAAATGTCAAACCTTTTATTTCTGCTCTGATATTTTTTTCTAGTAAAATAAAAACGTTTATTTTCTGTAGCCAAGTAATACCAAGTCACATCTGCTAGTTTAACATAATCCAGAAGTAACTATTACAATCGACATAAATGTATTTCTTTAACTGTCAGAATAACTAAACTCCCCTCCAGACACGAACCCAAACTTCCTATAAAACAACCACAGATTGCCACTGTCGATAGCTGAAGATCCTGGACAGAAAGTATTTATTGATCCCATCCACACAACGACTAAACTTAATTCTCACTCAATAGATTCCGAATCACGATTTCCTTCTTTCTTTCCTTCCTTCTTTTTCCTTGATTTCAGGAAAGGGCTCCTGGAGACACGCACCGGATTGATAACATTTTTTTTTCCGACTGCCACCATTAGATCTGAATGCAGGCCATGGAGATTAAGGTACCCGTCGGTATTTGTTGCTCTGCTTTAGATTGAATTCCATTAAAGTTAATCTGAGACTGTCTTCTGGGAAGATGATATAAATAAGGTTGGTTGTTGTTGGTACGGAATTAATATTGAGCTACGGCGTTGTTGATACAGGCTGGCTTCATCTGATGCGAATAGGTAGGATTTCCTTTTTCATAAGCAATAGCATGAGTATGGGACTTCTTAAATTATATTACCATTTTGAAGAGTTGCATATAAAGGATACCCTTTCTTTTTATTTTTGATAATCGAATTCATATCAATTCAGATAATCCCTATCATATTATTATTTAAATACGACATATTCAACTAACATTTTTAATTAATTTAATAAGTATATTTAGTGTTGATTTGCGTTTATATAAAATGAACAGATGTATTGTGTATTATAAATGAGCGAATAGAAAAGCTGTATTCCGTATTCTTTTGCAGTGTAAAATATTAAATACGACATGCCCTCGCACATCGCACGAAATCCATGCAACATATCCTTGCACATTCCACGATATAAAAGAAGGTAATAAAAGGAGTTAAAAATTAAACATAGGATTAATAAAAGAAGGAGTTAAATTTTTGTAAAAATGAAATAAAATTGATTCGAAATTATAAACTGATGATGATGATAATTTATTTTTAAATATTTTACTTCCAAGAATAATGCAGTATTTAATGAATTTTAGTTTAAAAGCGCTTTTCCCCCTATCTTTTTCATTTTCTAATTATAGATATTAACTGAAATTTCAAAATTAAAATTATTTCACTATAAATTATTGAAAATTAATATGTTATACTTAAACAGTCAAACCCACTTTGAGCTATTTTTGGTCAAATTTATATTAATTCATATTGTGATTTAAAATTTAAAACCCTTTAATTCTGCACTGATATTTTTTCCTAATAAAATTTTTAAAAAATAAAAACGTTTTATTTTCTCTAGCCAAGTAATATCGACTAATACCAGAGTCACATCATCTAGTTAAACATAAACTAGAAGTAAATAATACAATCGACATAAATGTATTTCTTTAACTTTCAACATAACTAAACTCCCTCCAGACACGAACTCAAACTTCCTATAAAGCAACCACAGATTGCCAATGTCGATAGCTGAAGATCCTGCACAGAAAGTATTTATTGATCCCATCCAAACAACGACTAAACTTCCTTTTTCACTCAATAGATTCCGAATCCCGATTTCTTCTTTCTTTCTTTCTTTCCTTTTTATTTTCCTGTTGATTTCGGGAAAGGGCACCGGAATTGATAACATTTTTCCGACTGCCACTATTAGATCTGGATGTAGGCCATGGAGATTAAGGTACCCGTCGGTATATGTTGCTCTGCTTTAGATTGAATTCCATTAAAGTTAATCTGAGATTGTCTTCTGGGAATGTTTGGAAGAGGATATAAATAATTCTGTTTGTTGTTGGTATGGAATTAATATTGAGCTATGACATTGCTGATGCATGCTGGCTTCATTTGATGCGAATAAGTAGGATTTGATTTTACAAGCAATGTGTTATGTTTGTGAAATGACTTTAAATACAATGTTTAGAAATGAGTAGGATAGGGTGTTAAAAAGGCATGAGGATATGTGTAAGAAAATCCATGTGCGTTTTTATGAGACTATGTTTTTAAATAAAAATGAATGCAGGATTGGGTGTTAAAAAAGAATGTAGGATATATGTTAGATATATGTTCTTTCCCTATCTTTTTCCATTTTAAAATTTCAAAATTATAATTTCAATATAAATTATTGAAATAACAATATATCATACTTAAAAAACCGGACAACAATGTGTTATTTTTGATCAATTTATATTAATTCAGTTATTTAAAATCTCTTTTTAATACATTTTCGGATTCATGGGAATTGTCTAGCCCTGCTACACAGTTATGAGATTAGTAAGAACAACAACATTTAAAATCTCAAGTCCTATAATTTTCCATTGATATTATTTCCTAGTAAAATCCCTAAAAATAAAAAAAAAATCTTTTATTTTCAGTAGCCAAGTAATACCAATTCATATCTGTTAGTTTAACTTAAACCAGAAGCAGATATTACAATCGATATAAATGTATTTTTTAACTGCTCCAGGCACGAACCCAAACTTCCTATAAAACAACCACAGATGCCCCTGCCAATAACTGAAGATATTGGACAGAAAGTATTTATTGATCATATCCACACAACGACTAAACTTCCTTCTCATTCAATAGATTCCGATTCCCGATTTTTCTTTCTTTTCTTGTTGATTTCAGGAAAGGGCTCCAAGAGACCGCACCGGATTGATAACAATTTTTCCGACTGCCCCCATTAGATCTGGATTCCGGCCGTGGAGATTAAGGTCCCCGTCGGTATTTGTTGCTCTGCTTTAAGACTGAATTCCATTAAAGTTAATCTGAGACTCTCTTCTGGGAAAAAGATATAAATAAGATTGTTTGTTATTGGTAAGGAATTAATATTGAGCTATAATTTTTTTATTTATGCTGGCTTCATCTGATGCGAATAAGTAGGATTTCATTTCATAAGCTATAAGATTAATATAGAACATCTTAACATGAATTACTATTTTGAACAGCTACACATAAAGGATTACCTTTATTTTATTATTTTGATAATCAAACTAAAATATATCATAAAAGAATACTACATATTTAACTAACGTTTTTATGAATATTTATTTAATATATTTAGTGTTGATGAAATTTGTTGAGATTATATATAAACAAAATAATGTTTTGTGTATTATAAATGAGTGAATAGAAAAGTGTTATTCTACATCCTTGCACGTCTTCAGACACCCGTGCATCATATCCTTGCACTTCCTAAGACATCCGTTTTTACCTAAACTTTCCCATCCCATGATAAGCATGCAACATATCATTGCACATCCTATGATTGCACACATCCCATGATACGGATGCAATATACCCTTGCACATCCTAAGACATCAATGCAAATACCTTTGCTCATCCCAAGATATCCATGCGAAATGCGGCATGTTCTTGCATGCACTATGATATACATGACTATGACTATGATATCTATAAAACATACACTTGCATATCCCATGACTATGATATCCATATACACTTGCACATCCCATGATATATCTATATGTGACATGTGCTTGCTCATCTTAAGATACATTTCAAGATAAATTGATCAAATTAGCATTTTTTGTATACTTTAATTTTATCATAGTTCCGTTGTTATAAATTGGTTTCAAAAGGTGAAATAAATTTTATGTAATATTATCATAATTCCACTTGCATCACTGCAGATAAGAGATATTTATAAAATATCCAGGAAAGTAATAATTTAATCATAACTGAAGAACTTATAGCAAACTCATAAACAACATATTGTATATTGCCACGCAAAACGTCATCTTTTTGTTAATTATGCTCTTATATTTCTTGCTTCTTTTTATGCAGAAACATTGTCAGCTGAAAAATACGTGATTATTTTTAATGAATATTTTTCAACATAAATGCAGAGACACTGCAAAATTTGTTCAGATATGCATACAAAATTTAATAATTTACCATTCAATTGAGTAATTAATCAGATCATCATTGGCACAGCAGCCCATTGGGGGACAAGACCGTCTACCTATTGGTAGATTTCGAGACGAGAGATGTTTTTCTTTTTACAGGGTAGGGTTGTCAGCTCTACGCCCAACGCTCAACAGTTATCGGGACCTACGGCTTAACGTGGATGTGGATTCTGCACCACTACAAACATCCATGGTATCGCGAGACTCGAACCCGAAACCTGTGGAACCGAGCGCCAGAGAATTGAGCAATTAAAGCTGATAAATTTTGAAAAAAAAGAAATAATACATTTGAAAAACATTTCCATTAATACTAAACAATAAACTGGCTATTTCACTCTAAGCTAGTTTAATTAAAAGTTACGAAAGAGAAAATTGACCAATTTTCTAGTTCAATTTATAAGACTGAATCGGTAGAGTTGTTACAGAATTCAACACCAAAATCGAATTTACCTTGAATAAAAATTCCGCTCTCATTTGAATAGAGCGAATCCGTTCCATTTGGGAGACTAGAATCCCCTGATTAAAATCCTCTTCCCAGACTGGATTTCAAGGCAAAGGTGGAGGTCAGCGGCGATGTTGCCATGACAACTGCAGTCCAAGCAACAGCTGAGGATCTCGAGTCGCAATTTCTCGATCGCTTTGGGGATTTGGTACATCGCACTGCAAGCAGCACTGGCCATTGAAATGTCAGTTAAGCACTGCCCATTGAAATGTCATTGCTGGGTTTTAATGGGATCCGTTTCCGTTGAAGCAATAACAAATTAATGGAGCCTCTCTCCGGTGATTTAATTGAAAGGAATCTTCAAAAGGGTTGAGGATGTCCTTTGAAATAAGACAATTGGAATTTTAAGAAGGAGTAGGTTTTGTTTAATAAGGAATATTTCGATAGATTTTTTAATTCATATTCTTTTTGTATTTTTATTTGCAGAATAGCTAATTTTAGAGAGAATGTTTTATATAAAATAAGATTTAGTAAAAACATATTTAACGAAAAAAGAAATCATAATTCAAGGATCCAATTATTGTTTTTACATTAATGTCTGCACGACTCATAGCCCAGTGGCCAATAGGCTGGAGCTTCTGCCTTTGTCTTCAGGCATACCATAGGCTTCAGGTTTGAATCCTGGTGGTGGCATGAGTGTTTGTGAGTGATCCGAATCCACTTTAACTGTAGTTCCCGATCTGTTTAACCTTTATGTACATAAGATGATTGCAGAGCGACAAACCATAGCTCAGTGACAACGCGCGATGCTGGTGAGCTTTAGGTCGGAGATTCAATCCTCCGGCACCTAAGTTGTAGACACTATTTCAAAAAAAAAAGGAGACTCGATGGCGTTTGGTATGTTCAGCCTCTTGCCTCGTGAGTCGGACTACCTGGATGGAAGTTTTTCCTAGTTTTCCTCTCATATGATATGGAAATGCAGCGTTGTTCTCTCTAAAATCCTCTCGGAAGGCACTGCTATCTTTCTTCAGCTTAACGGAGTCAAGTCGAACGTCTACCTACGGGTGCTCCAACACAACAGAAGATGCCCCCGTTCCCCTTCGTCTATCAATGGACTAATTATGGGGTATCCGGCCGGCTCTGCAAGACGCTGAAGATTTGTCACAACAACAACATTACTAATGATCGACCAATAGAGCACAACTAAATTGCAGTGTGCCAGTTCTGCCACTGAAGCGAGGCTAAAACGTCGCAATTTCTCGATCGCTTTGGGGATATGGTACATGGGTGACCAATTTTACATTATAAAACATTCTCTTGATAATTTTTAAAAGATATAAGAATGATCCGATGAAATTTATTAAGAACTGAAAATTTTGCTGATCTGCCTCGATAACAGCGCAAACAGTTGGTGAGACATGAATTCTTGTTGAAATCAAGTCTTTTAAATCAAAGTTGATTGGGTGGCTTTAGAGAAAGAATGCCTCCTATTGTCTCGGACTGAAAAGTTTTTTTTTTTTCTAATGCAGCTGGCAAACATTTAGACAACAGTATGCTTTAAGGAAAGCGCTGCACAGACGTTACTCACTTTGCATTACCCAGGGGGCGAGTGCAACTTGACGCGGAGTAACAAAGCCCCCGTAACGTTCTACGATCCTATTAGACCCTGACCTATGGTTTAAAGTGGATTCCTCAACCACTAACAAACATCCATGGCACGCCCGGAACTCGAACCCGAAACCTGTGGTACCGAGCGCCAGAGCGCTAGCCACTCGGCCATGCAGGCTCTAGGACTGAAAAGTAAATTGATATAAAATTGTATTACTTTTACTGGTATGAGTGCGGATCCCGGTTCGGGCGCCACATTGCAGTAATGTGAGTATGAATCACACGCACTGAGCCAGATTGTAGTGTGCAGGTTGGGCAACCGGATTGTAACTGGACGTGGTTGGGTTGAGATACTTGAGGCACAGGTTGGAGAACTCACGGCTTTATTGACACACGCACAAACACCACACACATACAATTAGAAACACACACAATTTTAACACATCTAAAGATAGAATATTATTAAAGGAAGGACTCTATTTTAAAACCGAAGACCCGATATTTGGCTAAGCGCAGGGTGCATGAAATATACTTTTCCGAGTGAGAGTCTGTAAGCCAACTAATACGTAGGTTTGCTTTTTTAAATTAAATATATTTCCCCTCGGGATGGGAAACTATAAACTAAATGCTTTTTAACGGCAGCGCAGGTTACGCTGTACTTCCTCTCCTTTCTGGAGGCCGTTGATCATGTCTCTCTCGAGTGCTACAGGAAGCGCTCTTGCCAGTGTGTAGGAGGTAGCGTGGTTACAGTACGTAATAAGCTGTATAATTGTATCAAATTATATTTATTATAATTTAAATGTCTTAAAAAAAAACACAACAATTTGATTGATTCTGATTGATCTGTAAGTCATACAGGAAGCTTTGATGTTTATATAATGTAACCATAAATTTAATCACCTTCTTAGCACCTAAATAACAAAGCTGATTAAATGAGTAATTAATTAAAAAATTGTTTCTGAAAAAAAAATCGTTTTGGATAAAAAAAAAAAACACTATTTAAATGCAAAAAGGAATCTATTAATCATTTTATCAAGTATGATCAGTTAAATGGTTTGAATATTTTAGCTGTTAACAATAATAACAGTTTTTCATTAGAACTCAATTTGATGAAAGAAAGTAATTTTTTTTTGTAAAGGATCACACAAGTATTCGTGCGTTAAAGATGTTCCATTTCATTTTTACAAAATTTAAATAAATACAACAAATCGATTTAAAAAAAAAAGAAAATGATGAATTAGAAAATTTGTGTTCTTTATTGGAAAATAAGAAAAATTGATTTTCAGAAAAAGAAAAATAGGAAAAAAACGACTTTTAAACAAAAAAGTAAAAAAGGGGACAAAATGCAAAAAGGATGCAAAAAAAAAATTAAAAATGAATAATATTTTATTTCTAAATTGAAAAAGAAGGGAGATCTTTTTTTTTTTTATTTATAATGCATTTTTTTTTTTCTTAATTGTATCGATCATACACAAATGATAAAAAGTTTGCAAGAAGATTAGTTTTCTTAGTATTCATGTAGCTTCGTAAAGCTAAAGTTAATGATTAAAAGTTGAAAAAGTAAAGTTACTGATAAGTTGAAAAATAAATGATGAAACGAATTACAATTAGAATAGGTTTCATTAAGATATGAAGAGTAAATCTTATTATGTTTTTTTGATACATTTTGCGATAATTTCGACTTTTAGGAAACAATGTATGTTTTTTAAAAATAAATTTAAACTCCAATCAAAGGAATTGCCCGCCATTAAGTAAAATGATTTTTGCTCTAAGACATTTTTTTTCTTCAATTGATAAAGAATTTAATTAACCTGACTCGTGACTCAGTGGCAATGTTCGCCTCTGGTGAGCATTAGGTCCGAGATTCAATCAGCTGACGGCATTGTTGTAGACACTGTTTCAAAACATGAGGAGACTCGGAGTTTTCCGGTTTTCTCCCATACGACACACACAAATGTGATGTAGTTCCCCCTAAAACGTCCTCCCACCCATTCCACTGCCCTCTTAAATGTATGTAAATTTTAATGAAACAATTTTACTGATTTCGAATATCCTGATAAAACAATTAAGATTTGTAATATAATAAAAAAAAAAAACCACGATATATTTTAAAACTTTCTTCTGTATAATAATAATAATGAAAACAGAAATATATTTTTCAACGATAGGTCTAAAGCACTTATCGTCAATAAAATAAAAAAAGCAAAACTAAAATATGAATGAATTTTTTTATAAATTCTATAGCAAGCAGAATTAAAAATATTTAATTATAAAGCAATTTATGTAATATGGTAAACTACAGATATATTTTTATATATTCAGAATATTAAAAAGGGCACTTAAAGTAATAAGTCATTTTATTTAATTTCTGATTCATTCTTTCAAATAGTATCCAATCCCTTTTGATATTATTTGATACCTTGTCTGTTGATACTGGATCCAATTTGATACTCTCACTCTTTATTAGTAACAGTAGAAACGATTTCGTGTAGGTAGTTCCGTGACACACGATAGTGTGTGAATGCTTCTTTTTCCCCAACAGCATTAAATAATTGAATATCGATTGAAAAGCTACAAGTCGTTTTGCACCACCGAACTAGAATATTTTCTACCTCCTGTTTCATATTTCTGACAATACATCTTTTACAGTTTTAATCCAATTTAAAAAAAAAAAATATCAACTATACAATCTACGACTGCCAAATCTTGGTACATCATATAAACTTGACAAAAAGCGGAGGAGACGGTATAAAAGGTCTTAAATTACTATTTTTTAATATTATATATTATAAAGGAATATTTATTTAATGACTAATTTTTAATATTTATTTAATAAATTGTTTTTAGTATTTATTACTTAATATTTAAGTAATTACTATTTTTTTTAAAAATATTTACTGCTTTGTATTTTTTTAATAGCTATCTTTTTAATATTTATTTAATAACTATTGTTTAAATATTTATTGCTTAATATTTATTTATTTTTTTTATTATTTATTTTTAACATTTATTTAATGATTATTTTTTTAGTATTAAATATTTAATATTTATTCGGTGACATAATTACTCAATATTCTTCAGTGATACGTATTTTTATTCGAACAATTTAATGCCTGATTTTAAAACTATTAACCTCAATTAGAAAAAAAAATTTAAATGGTTCTGCCAAATTAATATATTTATGGCTCAAATAAACTTTAATTGCGTTATTCTGAAACTATTTTCTGCTTCAAAACCTCAACGAGATGATTTTTTTGTATTTAAAAGTGGGCCCAGCAGTTTTTTGATGCATGTCATTTGCATCTATTTGTTTTAATTGGTAAAATGAAAATTGGTAAATGAGTCATTAAAAATCACCCTTCCAAAACATCTATAAAAAATAATGATTATTCCTAAATTCTCGACATTAATGTCGAAATTGAATTTCATAGAGTCAATTCAATTGTATTTTACAACATCACAAAATTAACAAAGATAATTACTGCTTTAACAGCAAACCGAATTTGTATTAAGAGACTTTTCTTAGCATTACGACTTATAAAAAGTAATCTTGGATTAACAAAAAAGTAGATCTTATAGAATCTATTTTATTTAGAAAAGAAATTTAATGCTTTATTTGTAATGCATTTTTGTGATTAAAATGAACAATTTTCTTTTCGTTGTCTTTAGCTATTCTATCATAATTTGCTACCTGTTAATATCGTACTGTTATTTTTAAGGAAATGACTATTTTTTTAAGCAAATGTAGAACAGAAGGATATCTGAGTGCAAATAGTACACCTTTGTTAGGGAGTAACTATTATTATAGATAAATGGATTCAATAAAAATCATTGAATTTATTTCACATATTCTTCTAAATCTATCAGTAAAGATCATTATATATAAAATTACGGTAAGGAGTCAAGAGCTGGAACTATGACGTACTCCATGAGTCAAGAGCTGAAACGGTTTGATCAATACCTCACCTGATATCCATATTAGTACATCTAGATTTTAAATCATTTATGTACACAAAAGAAATTGAGGTTGTTAAGCAGAATTTTAAGTGGAGTGTTGCCCACTTTGTGTAAAAGTTTATAAAATTACCTGGAAACAAAATTTCTAAAATAGTATGGCATATATAGCTCACTTTTTTTATTTTTATGTAACATTTTATCTAAAAATAGAAAAAAAGATTTCTTAATTTGCTCGAACATAAGCGGATACTTTAAATTAACATAGAAAAACATTTTCATGCCTGATGTTTGAAATACAAAATAATTTATGTATTCTGCAATTGTATTTGTAAGTAAAAAATATATTATTATGATTTCTTACCTCATATAAATCACCCACTGCTGGATTTATAACAATACATTTCATGGAACTTCATAACAACGTGCCCAGTTCATGATAGCAAGTTTCATAATACTGTCCATGTAAATAAGGGAAAACATGGCGTGCCAGGAATATCAAAACTTTGAGAAATTTCCGTGTTTTTTAATATCATAACTTTGAGAAATTGCGATTATAATTTAATAATGAGTACGATTACGTTATCTTTGATTGCCAATTCAAGCACCTTTTTCATAAAAATTACAAATATTATTCATAATTCCACACAAGGATTGCCATGCTAAATTCGAAGATTATTTCACTTATGTTCACTTATTGTCAGATACTTTTTCAAAAGCATGTATAATAAGAAGGGCCTGAATGGCCGAGTAGCTAGGCTCTGGCGCTTGGTACCAGAGGTTTCGGATTCGGCGGTGCCATGGATGTTTGTAGTGGTTCGGAATTCACTCCCGGTTCTAATAGGATCGTAGAGCGTTGCGGGGGCATTGTTACTCCACGTCCGTGGTTTATCTTCAAGTTACACGCCCCTCCTTTTAATGCAAAGTGAGTAACGTCTGTGCAGCGCTTGCCTTAAGGCATCCAAGACCAAGCTGTCTAAGTTTTTTGCCAGCTGCATTAGAACAAAAAAAAATGTATAATAAGAAGTACTCTCTGAGCATTTATTATCAAACAATTTTTATAAAAAAAATTTCCAAAAGTTTTTATGTAATTATCAATAGGATTTGTTACATGATAAAATTATATAACATTCTAATCGCTGTATTTGAACTTTTATAAAACAAGTCTCTAATATTCCACGACCTACTTAATAATTACTATGCCATCAGGGCATCATACACTCAAAAGAGTATGCCCCGATCACTAATAATACATTCAAACCTATTTTTAAGCTGTCCTTTTTTATGTGTCTTATTTTGTGCGTTTTTTTTTTTTTTATTTGCGTTGTATAAAAAAATGCCACTAAATGCATTTAAATGAAACAAAATTAATTATAAAAAACACAATTGATGGTTGGATGACAGATGGTTGTTAAAATAATATGCACATTAATAAGAATCCAACATATGACCAATCCGATAATATATCATCCTTTTTTAGTGGAAGGGGGAGTTATAAAAAAATCCACAAAATTTATTTTATGAATCAAAATTTATTAAAAAATGAAATCTGACAAATAAAATAATAGATATCTGACAAAAATAGAATGCAAGTTAAGAAGAATCCAACATATGACCGATTCGATAATATACCAACCAAATCGAAATTAATTAAAAACCATAATTGACAAAGAAAACAACATATAGTTTTCGAAATAATATGCAAATCAATAAAAATCCAACATGTTACCCACCGATATTGTATCATCACTTTATCACGAATGTTATTAGATGCAAGGTAGCATCTTCAAGCGACGAATTTGCGTTCAACAAGTTCTCCACAAAAAAATCCCAGTAACTAAGTTGAATTATGTAAATGTCCTTTTTGGTATCTATATAAAGAAAATAAAACATTTGAAAATTTTCCGGTGTGTCAATTCAATTTTCCTTGTTTGGAAATCCAATTTCTAGCAAGATGGAGAGGTTTTGATTTACATGTTTTCTATAAATGACTTTTTCATGCTGTATCTTTTCTTAAATGTGTCAGAAACAATATATTGTATGAAGTTTTGGCATATTTTTATGCCATTTTCTTATGCTGTCCATATTCTCCACAGAAAATATGTTTGAGTTTTTTTTCAATAAACCCCATTAAGAGTATAGATTAATCTACTGCAGGGGTGGCCAAACCGTGGCCCGCCTTGAAAAATTTTCCGGCCCGTGATATTTATCACAGTTTTACAAATATATTTATTTTTTAATAGTCAAAGTAGTGAAAAACAATATATTTAAAAATTACATTATGTGTGCATCTATATATTCAAAAATTAACTATCGAAATGATGAGCAAAAAAATTAACTTTAATTTTAAAAATAATATTCTTGCGATTATAGGACAGATATTGCCTGCTTTATTTAAGAGTTTACAGTTATGAGTTTGTAGAATAATTAAATTATATTCTGCGAACTCATGAGGAGCGCACAATTTGGAACATTTAATATAACAGGCTCTATGTTACACTTTAAGTGACCATCCCTAGATACAAACAGTTGATTGTTGATAACAGAGTAAATCGGACTCTTAGTTCAAGTTGTTAGCTCTTTTGGTTCACCTTATACCTTCGAATCTGAAATTCTTTCGAGAATGAAATTGACCCAACACAAAATAAGCTCAAACATAATGAACGCAACACCCATTACGATGTGCAAATAAACAAATTGAGATTGTCAAAAGCTAAGCGAATGAGTGATTTGGTTTGGTTTGTCGCTTTACGGTCATCTTGGCTAAATAAATCCAGACCACCCGTTTAATGTGGATTCCGAACACCCAATAAACATCCATGCCACCCTCAGGATTCGAACCTGAAGCCTTCGGTACCAACGGCCAGAGCGCTAGCCAGTTGGTCATCAGACCGCAAGCGTAAGATTGAAAAATAAATAATGCACTAGTAAAATAAATTTTCTAGTGCACTCATTTTTTATTTAGTTTATATTTGTATATTTTTTATATTTCATTTTGAGTGTTTATATTTCTATACGATGGGCGTTTAGTATCATTATTATTATATTATATATGCTTACATGTAAGAATAACAGTAAACATAATAATAATAACTCATTATTTTCAATTTTTTTCTTTTAAAAAATTTCAATATAGTGGGACTAAATCTAATAAGGGGATATATAATTTTACATGCGGCCCGCAGAGTTAGGATGCATTCCCAAAGTGACTCGCAAGATCATTTAGACTGGCTACCCCTGTATTCTGGCTCTGTAGAACTACCCTACACTCAATTGGAAGGTATCCTGCATTTGTTGTTATCTCTCACTCCACGTAATCTAGCAGCAGGGCGGATCAAATCCATCGCCCCAAGAATCTTCAAAAATCATAAACATGATGAGGACTAATTGTTTTGTATCTACGCGGATATTAATTCGTTAAAATTTTTAAAGTTCAAATTCCTTGCTGTTATTATTTGCATTTTAATAGTTGTTTATAAATTTATTTTTTTATATCTGTTATGTTTAAAAAATTTAAAATTATTATACAAATAAAAATAATTTGAGCGTATGTTTTTTTTGCCACCAATTTTGATAGGATACTTTGTACTGCATAGTGATAAAATAAACTATTCCTTAGTGTCAAATATTCGAATAAATCGAACACTTCACTTCACTGCAAGAATGTCCTCCGAAATCTTCACCTCGTAAACAACCAATTAGAGTCTCGAAACTGAATGGGTAAATCCCGACCTGGAGACAATCCGCGAGCCAATCCGATTAGCGCTTTGCATTCATCAGAACATAATAGAATTTCTGGGATTCCGGGAAGTTTTGGAACAAAGCGCACCTCCGCCCGCTATTCGGGGAATCGATTTGCTAATAATATTCAGATTCGTTGCCTGAGCCAATATCCGAACGCCGCCAGAAGCAAATAGGCTGAATTAGGGCTCGCAGATTACCTCGTTTGCAGCAACATTCTTACATTGTATACGGTAAAATATTCTGGAAGTTATTAGCATTGTATACCGCAACATTCTTTAAAATTAAAATCTCTATATTTGAATCGTAAGTAGTTATTAAGAGTAACATTTTTTTTATAAATGGGGCCTGAGGGCCGAGTGACTAAAGCCCTGGGGCTCACACTTGGCCACAGTTTTCTTCGGGTACGAGACCTGGCGGTGCCATGGGATGTGTTCTAGTGGTCCAGAATCTACTTTTTAAACTGTAGGTTCTGGCCTAATATGACTTTTGAGTGTTTAGGCGTAAGATTGACTACCATACCCTGTAAAATGAAAACATCTCATGTCTGTAAATCTACCAGCAGGCAGACGACATTGGCTCACCATGGAGCTGTTGCGCTATTGATGATGATGATAAATTTTTTATAAATGTCTTGAAATATTTGTGTCTGTGTATAATCGTCATTGTCCTGCAGTGTGGGATGGACATCCCATGAGTAGGGCAAAGCGGCATCTTCTGGTGTAGATGGAGCACCAGTAGGTTGGAGACTGAGTTGGCTCTGTGACGCTGAAGAAGGAGGGCAGTGCCTTCCGGGAGGACTTTTAAGGGAAACTCGGCACGAAATCCAAAAACTTCCACCACTTCCGATTAACGAGGCTGGATTCATAACATTACAAACGCCATCCATAAGAAAATTTTAATATAACCTATCATTTTATAGTATTATGATCTGGCAATTTAAATGCTGTAAACAATGTAGCCTATAATGCATCATGGTGGATTTTTAGGATAACCTACAACTACAAAGAAATGATAAGACCTCTTAGATTATAATTGACTGCCTTTTATATTGATCTATTAGACGATATTTGAGAACTGGCCAAAAAATCACATGCGAAAAGACCGGACAAAGCCCAAATGACTTTTTTTCAGTGTGTTCAAAAGTTCTTATAAAAAATTTGAAGGGTTACAATAACAGTACTTGTATAGAAACCTAAACTCGGAAGCTTTAAGTAGCGATGTACAGCAATGCTTAAGAAAAAAAATGCTTCATTTCACGAACATTGAATTGGCGGATATACACTACATGTATGACTTAGCTATCAGATGACTGTATTGGGAAAGGTGCTCAAATCGACGCGTACCACATGACAAAAACTGAGAGATTGTTTAGATTCCTGTAATTCATTAATCATCCTATAATCCATAATTATAAATTTATTATTCAAAAAAAAATTAAATGAAATTTTTTTTTACTGAATACATTCAAAAAGTTTTTATTGTAGATCCTTGAACATAGTTAATAAATATATACATTTTATTAAAAATATTAAATGACTAATTTAAATTAGAAATTGATCAAAGTAAAAAAATTCGGGTTTTTTACGATTTTACGGTATAGCTAATATATTTAATTATACAGGCTGGTCCGAAAATATCTGATACAGTTTAACATCTGATATAAAACAAGTATTTGGTGAACTAGAATGCGATCTTCTATGCTGCTCTTCTCATAATAAAAAATATTTTCCATAAGCAAATATAAAATTTAGTTTCACTTTTTACGCATAGGGCACTCCTGCGCTATAAATATTTGTAAAAAATAACAAAAATTCAATGCAAATATATACATTTTATTAAAAAAATTAAATGACTAATATAAAATAGAAATTGATCAAAGTAACAAAATTAAGGTTTTTTTTTTTACGATTTTTACAGTTTAGCTAAAATATTTAATTATACAGGCTGGTCCGAAAATGTCTGATACAGTTTAACATCTGATATAAAACCAAGTATTTGGTGAACTAGAATGCTCTTTTATGCTGCTCTTCTCATAATAAAAATATTTTACATAAGCAAATATAAATTTAGTTTCACTTTTACGCATAGAACTTTCTAGCTATAAATATGTTGTAAAAAATAACAATTCAATGCAAACAATTCTAGAAGATTTATTATTATTTTTTTTAGCGATCCAGCTGCCACATTTCAATATGAGAGTCCTCTGTGAGGTTGAACTTCATCCAACGGAAATTTATTTCAATCCGCCGTCATTTAGATGTGAAACATATTTCAAAAATATGATTATGGATTGTATGAAATAAATGATACAGGTAGTCAGATTTTAGAGTTGTTTTTTATTTGTTGTATTTGTGCAACGGAACAACAAAATTTTGAACCGAATTTTGTTAAAAAGTAACTTTTTAATTGTTAAAAGCATTTTTATTCAAACAACAAGCCTGCATGAGGCCAATTTAAAAAAATTAAATTTATTATAAAATGGGTCAGAATTTTTTATCTATGTTTTTAAATTTTTATTATATTTCAAATTTATAACTTCTACACAAAGTCGAAATTTTAATAATTTAAAATAATGTCACTTTCAGCTATTGCCAAATAAATTCATCGTCATCATTGGCGCAACAGCCCCATTGTGGGCCAAAGCCATCTGCATACTGTCAGATTGCTACTATACCACACCACATCACTGTGCCTAGAGCTGAGTTGCCCCTATATAGTTTTGGGAATGACTGGGATCTTTGACGCTTTTTGCGGTCATATGTAACTGGAATAGCAATACGTAAC
>BPLR01006760.1:0-30378 GCA_021605095.1 Caerostris extrusa
ACATACTTTTAGTGCATTTTGAAGGTATAAAAGATAAAACTTGAAACAGGGGAATATATATATATTTTATGGAGAAAATATTTTTTTGAACTTCGAGAACTTCTAAATTGAGATTTTATTGTTTAAATAATTAATAGGGAAACTTATAGTAAAATTTGTTATATTTCAATGTGATTTTTGTAATGGAATTAAAAGATTTTTTTACCTTAAATAATGTTAACACATTTTTAATGTTTATGTTTAAGAGAAAACGGTCTAAAAATTATATAGCTAGTATTTAATAACAATAATTGTTTTCTAATCAGTAAGTGAACTTATTCAAATTGATCAAGAGAACTCTGTTATTATTTTGAATTAATATATAATATAATTTACAGTACTTAAAATATATTGTGTCTTAAACAAATGATATAGAAAAGAAATTCTAGTAAAACGTTCATTCATATAAATTATAGTCAAAACTTATTACTTTACGACCCATAATTTTGTTGTTTTTCAAACTAAACACAAGATAAATAAACTAAATAAATAATTAACTTACTTTTGTTAAATTCTGAAGGATGAAATTAAAACCAAAATTTGCAACTCAGTAATTACATCTGAAAAGCGCCATTGTTATGGGGAGAAAAATTCAATTGTGTTACTCCAGCATTTAAAAAGAGAGAGGTTTAAGAGGTTTTTTTTTTTAACAAAGTCTAATATCACTATGTTATTTTTTGATTTCCTGAAACCTCGGTAAAAGCTTTCCTCATATTTAAAATTGGTGTTTTGAATATTAATTATCAATTATCGTATTATTTTCTTGGCGATATTTCAGTAGGATTGGAAAATGAATTAATATTTCAGATTTCAAATTTTTTACAATCCATGTATTAAATTCTATAATTGAGTACAATTTCTGTTCATTATTCATATAAAAGAAATGACAGTAAAATACTTCAATAAAACCAAATAGAATATCCCCTTTTATGTATATTTTAATTATAATCTCAATTGAGAAACATTTTATTCGTTTCAATGGTACATTTTATGGATATTTTATTTTCTAAAAATTTCTATGTATAAATTTTTATACATTTATAGTTTTATTAATTATTTTTTGATGATCTGAATTTCTTCTTCTTTTCATGATATAGCTGTATATCAAACAAAATTTAGATCTTTTAACTATTATTTGTATAAGCTTGTGTGTAAGCCTACAACTACACTGTACTACTTGTAAATATTCTGCTGCCACTGTTTGTATAAAACAAAACAACAAAGTAATGTAAACAAACGCCATCGTTTGGAATCTTTTCTGTTTTGACAATGTTTGACTTTCACAATTTGAAACCTAAATAACTGCTTGTCATTCGCAAATAAAGATACGGAATTACAAATATTATTGGACATACTTGATCACAACTCATCATACAAATAAACCTTTTGGATAATTTTTATAAGAGGACTAAAACATTTAGAAAATGATGAATGTAATGAAATTTATGAGTGTTTTTGTAATCTAACAGGTTTATTTGCTTCTAAGTTGTTTTATAGTCAAACATAAACTTCTTATTAGCAAATAAACTAATTATTAAGAAAAACTACGCCAATCACTTTCAAAGAAGTACATGTTAGAAAACTGAAATTAAAATTTAAGAAAATAATTGTTTGAACTAATTAGGCTTTTAAAAGTTGTTACATCATTATTTTAGAGAACTAGTACGGACTATATATAAAAATGTTTAATTTTAAATAAAATAGTTGTAGACAATGCTTTCTCTAATGTTATGAAACAAATATGGGATTTTTTTCCCCCTGAATGTAATAATTTGATGTTTTCTCTGTATTGCAAGTGTGGTAAAATGCTACTTTAATTGATTTTTATAACTTTTGCTATATGGTCTAGTAATAGTTGACAAATCAAGTAATACAGAATCATGCCAATCATCTTCAAAGAAGTAAAACGTTAGAAAAACTGAAATTAAAAACAAATAATTGTTGGGATTAATTAGGTCTTTAAAAAGTTGTTAAATCATTATTTTAAGAGAATTATCAGGGACTATATATTAAATTCCTTATTTTTAAATAAAACACTTCCAGACAATGTCTTCTTCTTTAGTTAACATGAATTCATCAGAATCCTATGCTAGCATTTTTGTGTTAAAATAAGTAGAAAAACGCATATAGAAGCCTTAAAAGACCATTTCTGCATTTTCGATAAATTTAAGTTGAATAACAATCGATTTACCAACAGAATACTTTGTAAAACTCATCCTATGAGTCTTAAGGTAATTCAAGACTAAATAGTGTTATCGTACTACAGCTGGCAAAATAATTCGATTCAAATTAGACGAAGAATGCCCGAAGGACTGATGCACAACTTGCTTATGCAAATGCGAATTGCTTTCAAAATGGATGAACTGGAATGTAGTCATGTATCACGCCAAAACTCTTCGTTTAACTCAATGTAAACTTTGACTGAAACTTGAAAATTTTAAAGATAAACGTACTGCCAATCAAATCTGATAGAATTATTTCTTAAAAATACGTTAAATTAATATGCATGCTCTAATTTTTATTTATGCAAATACGAAATGCTTTCAAACTGTTGAGGAGCTAGAATGTAGTCATGTACCTCGTGAAAACTCAATGTTAAATTTATTTGATGGAATCTTGAAAATTATAAATATAAACGTAATGTCAATCAAATATGACAGAATTATTTCTTAAAAATACATTAATTTTAGCATGTTTGTCATAATTTTCTCATTTTTATGTATATTTCACTATTTGCCAAGGAAACAAATTTCTTTTTGCATGAAAGATTTAACATAATGCAATGCAATTTTGCTTTAAATGTTTGTTTACATTATTTAAATACAATTATGTTGTCCAATGCATTTTTTTATATCAATGTATTTAAGAATATGAATAAAGGTTTTGTATATATATATATATAAATCATATCTATCGCATGCAAAGTGTCATTGTGTGTGAAGGAAGTCAAGTGGAAAATTTGTGAAAACATTAAAATGTTTTACTTTCTGTTTCTTATCTGTCGTTTTCAGTTGTTTTCTTTATTCTTCGTAGTCTGTCTAATGCTAGCGATTTTTGTTCTGCATGTACCATTCTAACGCTGTTTATTGTTTCTCACTATGGAGATCATATTACAATAACAAAAGGAAGTGTTGGCATTTGAAATTTTGGAAATCGTGTCGCTGTAATTGTGACTATTAGAGTTTAACTGTACTGTGATTTTTGAGCTCATACCTTAAAATATCTTAAACCAAATTTTTATTCAGTTTTTGTGAATGGTATGATATCCAGGAACTCATACATAGAGAAAGGTTATTTATAATCACTTTGTAGTTAAAAAAATAATGAAGTTAGTAAAATTTTTTTATATTTGTTAGTAGAAGTTTATCTTCATTTTTATAAAATGGTGATATATGTTTCCAAATTATTGACTGTATTTAAGTTATTGATCAGTTAAAAAGTTTCTGAAATATATAATAGACTCTGTATTAACCATGATTCACAATCGCAGACTTGCTTTACAACACCATGGGGAAAACGGAAATGAGATTTAATGATTATTTTTCTTGAGACCCATTTAAAATTTGTTACACATTTCTTCAACATATGGAAAAACTAAGAAAATATCCATGCAGTTTTCTGGTGACTGGATTATTGAATAACTTGCTAAGATTGTTTAAATAATTAATATTAAAAAGTGACAGATCACGAATACACATCTTCTTCTTATAAATCTTTCGTGATTATATTTGTCAATGACGCACTAACGGAAAGAATTATGGTGAATTAAAATTCTTTCATTTTGATGATCATTCCCATATGTCGGAATAGTTTATACCAAAAGCTTTTTTTAAATCCTAATAGACCTCTCTGCATGATCCCAATACCAATATTCCCTTGTCTTAATTTGTGTCGTTATATTGTGCGGCAGGTGGAGTTGGTAGGATGATAGCGGGCATTTGTCAAGTTTTATTTGAAATGCACCTGCTAAAGATAAAATGTTTTCACAATCTTAACTATTGATTTGCTTCAAAAAGTCTGCAGTATAAGTAGTATATTTTATAGTATCTGAATTAATTGTGAAAATGAAATGATATGCATTTAAAATAACTTTTAAAAAATGTAATTAAATTAATAAAAATTTCTTTCTTAAAATTAATAAATACTTACAATTTAAAAAAATATTTAAATACTCTATATTACTATTCAGATATATAAAATGTTTTCGATATCTCAACTATTGATTTGCTTCAAAATTTCTGCAGCAATAAGTAGTAAATCTTATCGTATGAGAACATTAAATTACTAATTGTGAAAATAAAATGATATGCATTTAAAATTTTTTTTTAAAAAATTATAATTACAATTTTTTAATTAAATTAATTTTCATAAAATTTTTAATTTATAAAAAAAAGGAGTTTTTAAATTAATAGATATGTACTACAATTTAAAAATATTTAAATACATATATATTACTATTCGAATATTATTTTTACTATATTACTATTCGAATATTACTTTTACTATATTACTATTCAAATATATAAAAAATTTTCACAATCTCAACTATTGATTTGCTCCAAAAGTCTGCAATTATAAGTAGTAATTCTTATATCGTATTTGAATTAAATGTGAAAATAAAATGATATGCATTTAAAATAATTAAAATTTTTTAAAATTAATTTTAATAAAAATATTTTTAAATAATTTTAATGAAAAATTTTGTTTTTTAAAATTAATAGATACACACTATTTAAAAATATTTAAATACCCTATATTTCTATTCAAATATTACTACACTATATATTACTATTCAAATATTACTACCCTATATTACTATTTAAATATATAAAATTTTTTCACAATCTCAACTATTGATTTGCTTCAAAAAGTCTGCAGCTATAAGTAGTAAATTTTATCGTATCTGAATTAATTGTAAAAATAAAATGATATGCATTTAAAATATTTAAAAAACAATGTAATTAAAATTTTTTAATTAAATTAATTTTAATAAAATGTTTTAATTTTAAAAAAATTTCGTTTTTTAAAAGGAATAGATATATGCAATTTAAAAATATTTAAATACCCTATGTTACTATTCAAATATTACTACCCTATATTACTATTCAATTATTACTACCTTATATTATTATTCAAATATTACTACCCTATATTACTATTCAAATATTACTACCCTATATTACTATTCATATATATAAAATTTTTTCACAATCTCAACTATTGATTTGCTTCAAAAAACTCTGAAGCTATAAGTAGTAAATTAATTGTAAAAATAAAATTATATGCATTTAAAGTATTTTTTTTTTTCAAATTATAATTAAAATTTTTTTAATTAAATTAATTTTAATAAAATATTTTAATAAAAAAATTTAGTTTTTCAAAATGAATAGATACATACAATTTAAAAATATTTAAATACCCTATATTACTATTCAAATATACCTATATACCTATTACTATTCAAATATATGAATAAATACTACCCTATATTACTATTCAAATATACCTAATATTCAATACTACCCTATATTACTATATTCAAAATATATACTAAAATATTTTTCACAATTTCAACAAATATATAAAAAATTTTTGCTTCAAAAAGTCTACAGCTATAAGTAGTAAATCTTATCGTATTTAAATTAAATATGAAAATAAAATGATATGCATTTAAAATAATTAAAAAATTTAATTAAAAATTTTCAATTAAACTATTTTTTTAAAATTTTAATTAAAATTTTTCAATTAAACTAATTTTTTAAAAAATTTTAACTAAAATTTTTCAGTTAAATTAATTTTAATAAAAAAATGTTTTTTTTAAAAATTAATAGATACATACAATTTAAAAAAATATTTAAATATCCTATATTAATATTCAAGTATTATAACAACAAAAAAAAATAAATAAAAATTTTGATTAATTGGCCATACCTCTTCTACAAAGTTTACAGTTTATTCAAGAAATAAAATAAATAAATAAATAAATTCCTGCTTAAGTAGAGATCAATTATGTAATTATTATTCTTACAAAAAACTCGTACAGAATTTTTTCTCGAAACTAAATAATTAGTTTTCCAACACAGTAAAATAATAAAAAAAAAAATTGTTCGTTAATTTTCGGTTCACTAAGTATTATGATTATTCCATCGTCTTTATAACATATATGTTAAGTAAATACAAACATTTCAAGCTGAAAATGATTCAAAGTAAATATTGATTTAAGCTTCGCAATTAATAATGTGTATTAATAAATTATCGGATAAGGCGGGAATTGTTGTGGAAAATAACATTGCCCTCTTACTGGCAACTGATTATTTGTGATTTATACGCTGCATCTATTAATTCATTATTTCCTGAAATAAGTATGTTTAGAATTCATTAGAAGAAGGGGAAATTAAGTGTTATTTTTCTTAATGATTATCGTTAACACACGAGGTTGAGGATAAGTAATAAGATTATAACGATTCAATTGATCTGCAAATTGAGACAGACTAATGAAAACTAATCCGTAAAATAAATATGATATTAATTACTGATTAACAGACGTGTTTACACAATCTTTGGAACAGATGGATATTTTTTTTCGTACTATCGTATAACTGAAATATATCATTATATCTTAATATTAGTTTATGGTATTAAAGGCAGAAGTATATAAATTATTATATATCAATTAGTAACTAATTGTGTCAGATTTAATTAGCTGTATAAGCTGTTAAATTAATATTGTATATAGTTTTTCTGTATTAAAAAGTGATTTTTAAACAAAGAACTTACATTTTTTTTTTGAAAAGATTTATCTCAATCATATAATTGAAATAAGTTATATTGTAATATCTTAATATTAGTTTATAGTATTAAAGACAGAAGTATATAAATTAATTACTAACTAAATGTGTCAGATTTAATTAGCTCTATAAGTTGTTAAATTAATATTGTATATATCTTTGTGTTATAAGTATCAGTTTTTTAAAGTTTTCTGTATTAAAAAGTGATTTTTAAACAAAGAAATTACATTTTTTTGAAAATATTTATCTCAATGATAAAATTGAATTAAAAACAGAAGTTTATAAATTCTTATAAATTAATTACTAATTAATTGTTTCAGATTTAATTAGCTGTATAAGTTGTTAAATTAATGTTGCATATATCTTTGTGTTACGAATATCAGTTTTTTTTTAAAGTTTTCTATATTAAAAGTGATTTTTAAACGAAGAAATTAATTTTTTTGAAAAGATTTATCTCAATCATATAGTTGAATTAAATTATATTGTAATATCATAATATTAGTTTATAGTATTAAAGACAGAAGTATATAAATTAATTATTAACTAAATGTGTCAGATTTAATTAGGTCTATAAGTTGTTAAATTAATATTGTATATATCTTTTGTGTTATAAGTATAAGTTTTTAAAGTTTTCTGTATTAAAAGTGATTTTTAAACAAAGAAATTAAATTTTTTTTGCAAATATTTATCTCAATGATAAAATTGAATTAAAAACAGAAGTTTATAAATTCTTATAAATTAATTACTAATTAATTGTTTCAGATTTAATTAGCTGTATAAGTTGTTAAATTAATGTTGCATATATCTTTGTGTTACGAATATCAGTTTTTTTTAAAGTTTTCTATATTAAAAGTGATTTTTAAACGAAGAAATTAATTTTTTTGAAAAGATTAATCTCAATCATATAGTTGAAATAAATTATATTGTAATATCTTAATATTAGTTTATAGTATTAAAGACAGAAGTATATAAATTAATTACTAACTAAATGTGTCAGATTTAATTAGCTCTATAAGTTGTTAAATTAATATTGTATATATTTTTGTGTTATGAATATCAGTTTTTTTTTAAAAAGTTTTCTGTATTAAAAGTGATTTTTAAACAAAGAAATTAATTTTTTTGAAAATATTTACCTCAATCATATAATTGAAATAAGTTATATTGTAATATCTTAATATTAGTTTATAGTATTAAAGACAGAAGTATATAAATTATTATCAATTAATTATCAACTAATTGTATAAGATTTAATTAGCTGCACAAGTTGTTATAAATTAATATTGTATATAATCCTTGTGTTATAAGTATCACTTTTTTTTTAAAGTTTTCTGTATTTAAAAGTGATTTTTAAACAAAAGAAATTTAATTTTTTTGAAAATATTTATATTCTCAATTATTTTTCTGCTATTAATTTTATGTTAATATTATCATTTGAAATATTTAACTTAAAAATTAAAAAAAAAAAGTTTGTTCTAAGGGAAATTAAGAAACAAGCGTGGGAGTAAGGAAGTCAAGAAATTTTATTTTAGTAATCAGGAAGTGCACTTTAGTAATTTTTCATTTACTACTCACAATACGAAGTTTTATTTTAGTAATTTATGTAATCATTATTCCAATAATTTTGTTTCTGTGTGTAATTACAGTGTGATTTAACACATTCTTTTCTCTTGAGAACTTTCACTTATAGCTCTTAGTAGCAACAATAAAGATAGAAAAGTTCAACAACTACACAGTGATGGTTAAATTATTCTAATTTATAATCATTATGAAGAAGCAATTATATTTTTTATATTGTTTGATAATTAGCTGTGGTTATACGTCATTATGATTAAATAATGAAATAATATAAAAGATATTTCCTTAATGTATTTTAAGAGTTGAATCTTCTAGTATTTCGAATATAAATTATTTTGCTTTTGTTAGAGCAGTTGACTATTTCAATTTACCAATTAAGATATCCGTACTCTGAGTAGAAATTTAAGTCATTGATTTTAACTCTTTTGATGGCAATCTTTTCAAATAGCGCTTTAAACATCTGAGTAAGTAGTGTTTCAAAATTTGAGACTATGGCAATCATGATGTCACATGTTAGGGTTCTGTTTTCATATTTAATCACAAATTTAAGTCATTTTTCTTATTGATTTTAATTCTTTCAATGGCAATCTTTTCAAATAACGCTTTAAACATCTGAGTAGTGTTTCAAAAATTTGAGACTATGGCAATCATGATGTCACATGTTAGGTTCTCGTGTTTTTATATTTCAAATCGGTTTTCTTCGGGATGAACTTTTAAATTTTTTCCTTAGGTGACTCACAAATGGGTGGCTGTTATCCTTGAAAGTCATGTGAGACTGTGATGTTTTTTATCTGTCTATTTTAGTTTGTTTGCTTGTTGACTTCACTTTGAGATTTATGCTCGCCAATTGGCCAATTTATCTCAAATTATGTAATATTTTCTTCAATTTATCTATTCAAACTTTATATATTTCAAACTAAGTTTGCTATAATAATTGAAAAATTTTTATGGGAAAATTATTACCCAAAATTGAAAATAATTTATAAAAAAATTATCAGTTAATGAAATATTTCAATTATTTCTGACATCTTTTTACATCAAGTAATGGTTTCTAAACTTTTTGCGACTCATTATGAGGTTTATTATTCTTATTGCTTTTTATAACTATAAAATTTTCGATTAAGCTTTATGTTGATTTCATACTTTTACTTGCCTTTCCGTATTTTTTTAGAATATTTTTGAGAAATATACATATAACTGTTTATGATCTTTTAGATTTTATTTTTGGTTTTGTTATTACAGGGTGATTATAATTAAAGTCCCACTTTCAAAATGCTGTAAAAAAGAACCACTAGTCACAATGAGTTTAAATTTGAACTGAAGATACTTGAAGAAGGGAGAAACGGTACGGTATCAAAAAGGTGTTCCAAAGTGTATTAATAGATGGTGCTGTAAGCGGCATAAAGAAAGTGAATTCTGCTTCCAGTGATATTTTAAATCGAAATTACAATGTATTTGGCATGAGTTGCACTTTTAAACCAATTGTAGTGTTAAATGTTCTTGATTGTTTCGGTTTTTTGACGGAAAAAATGATTTCCAAGTCATTCAACAGTTGTGACACTGTTAATGGAAAGCCCATCCACCACGGTAAGGTCATACCAAATTGGATGGGAAAATAGGTGGAACTTATTTTGGAACTTTTTTGATGCCTTACCGTTTCCCCCTTCTTCAAGTATCTTCAGTTTAAATTTGAACTCATTGTGACGTGTGGTTCTTTTTTACAGCATTTTGAAAGTGGGACTTTAATTATAATCGCCCTGTGCATTATTTTCACAATGAAACTCCTATTTATCAGATACCAAGAACCAGATGACGTCTTTTTAAACTTAAAAATTCTTATTATAGTAGTTGCACAATCTCTTGGGGAGTGAAGAGGGAGGTATTCTTTAAAACTGTACTTCCCCTGCAGAAAACATTGATAAATAGAATCCGTATTCAATGGCTGGCATCGATCATTTGAAGATATTAGACAGTCTCAAAGGTGAATTAATAAAGTTCAAAGAAGAACTTTTGCAGATTATCAGCCTTTATTAGCGAGATCTTTAATTTGACTTTCCAAAATGACAGACTGAGACTAATTTTGGCCTTTGAAAGATTTCTCGTTTCAAATACTTTGAAATCACGCGTGTTCCTGGTTGAATTGATCTCCAATTAAGTTGGACAGAGATGGGAAGACGCAAAGTGGGAAGTCTTAGAGATGCTGTGATTTCTAAGTTATAATTTCTAAATGGGTTGGCAAGCTAAGAGATCTTTTAATTTCATGTTGAGTAATACCTGGAGTATTCACAAGAAAATGTTTTTTTATTTCTTTTCATTGATTTTGATTATACCAGGTATCTGCTATTTTGTTCCGATTTATTATACCAGTCATTATTTTTTTTTTTCGAATGGAAACGCATCTAATTTTTTGAAATCGTTTCTAGGAATTCTTTTAAGAATATTTTGGGAATAGATGGGAAGATGCATAATGGGAAGTCTTAGAGATGATGTGATTTCTAAGTTATAATTTCAAAATGGGTTGGCATGCTTAGAGATCTTTTAATTTTATGTTGAGTAATGGCATACGCAAGAAAATGTTTTTTTTTTATTTCCTTTCATTGATTTTGATCATAGCAGATATCTGCTATTCTGTTCAGATTTATTATTCCGTTCATAATAATGTTTTTGAATGGAAATGTATTTATTTTTTTTAAAATCATTTCTAAGAATTTTTGAAGAATATTTCTTGCAATATTGTTCAAAGAATTATTGTAATTCTAAAGAAAACATCTTTGAAACTTCTTAAATAGTTGCTTCCTTATTCTAAGTGTTTGTAATAGCCTGTAACATAGTTAGTAAGAGGGTTCAAATTTGAATCCGCTTGCGGAGATCATCGCAGTCACTGCTTTCAGAAACGAAGAGACTTGCCGGTGATTGTGAAGTAAGTGATCCTAATAGTTTGTGAAGTATCTCATTTCGATAAACATGTTGCCTGGTGAGAGTTTTCGGATTTTCTCTGATATGACACTCAAATGAGAGACAGTTATCTTTAAATGTCCTCCCCTCGTCATCTGTCAGTGAGCTGTTCGAGGAATACATAAGTGGAACAAGAGACCCACCAATAAAAAAAATAGTATAACTATTACAACTTTTAAAATAACGTAAAATAACATCTAACTAATAATAACATATAAATAATTAATAATAGCATATAAATAATAAAATAACATAACTATTTAAAATAGTATAATTAAAGAAAAAAATAGTATAACTATTTTGTGCTCTGTTCTTAGTATCTGAAAAGGGTTTTCTGTATAGCTATGTATTAAAGCTTTTTAAACAAAATCGTTTGTATAAATTTTTTTTTTTGATTTGACTGGTGGATTTTCCATTATTTTCTTTATTTGAATTTAAGATTTATGCTCGCCGATTGGCTGTTTTATTTCGAATTGTCCAATTGTAGTCCAACAGAGGAAATGGAAAAATAACCACGAATTACAAACTTGTACATTTTCATTTACTTTTCTCCTACAAAAAAAAAAAAAAAAAAAAAAAAAAAAAAAAAAAAAACATTATTCAGTTATAATTTTTTTCACTTCATTTCAGTTAAATAAACCAGTTTTTTTTTGCCATCGAATAATTAAAAGGTAATGGCAAAAGTCAAAATATATACAAGGAACAAAAATTTCCTCTTGTCCTCCTTCTAAAGAAATACAATTTTCTTTATTTTCTCTTCCACAAAGAAAAAGAGTATGCAGTTATTATAATTTTTATTTCATTTCAATTAAATAAAGCGGTTTATTTTTGCCATCGAATAATTAAAAGGTAATGGCAAAAGTCAAAATATATACAAGGAACAAAATTTCCTCTTGTCCTCCTTCTAAAGAAATACAATTTTTCTTTATTTTCTCTTCCACAAAGAAAAGAGTATGCAGTTATTATAATTTTTTATTTCATTTCAATTAAATAAAGCGGTTTATTTTTGCCATCGAATAATTAAAAGGTAATGTCAAAAGTCAAAACATACAAGAAACAAAATTTCATTTTATCCTTCTGCTAAAGAAATACAATTTTCTTTATTGTCTCTTCTACAAAGAAAAGATTATCCAGTTATAATAAGTTTTTGTTTCATTATATTTTTTTCATCGATTAATTAAACATTTTTGGAAAGTTTATTTATTTAATTTTACAATAACGGATAAAATTTTTTTTTTTTTCGAATTATCAGATGAAAATTTGTAAAAAGATGACAGGAATGAGGAACGTCAAACGATAAAGACATTTTATTCTCTTAGGGATCGTGACCCCTTGACGACTTAGCAGAGTTTGATGCCTGCTATTCTAATTGATCTTTTTTCATTTTCTTTCCATTATGACACGGTAAGCCATACTAAAATATATGTTGTGCCATATAAATAAACCATGAGATGATTTAATCTATATGATAACGCATCACAGTAAATTTTACGATTTGTTTTTGAGACAATAGAAAATGTTCAGACGATTTATATAATAGCAAAAATTTATTTTATATTCACTTGTTAAACGATTTTTTCATAACCATGGCGTCAAAATTGCTCTCGTACATTATTTGTTTTACAATTTCAATATATTTTGTAAGTATTATCTACTTTTACAACTACTAAACGTCTGGTATATAAAAATTTATTTATGATTATACGTGCCTCATATTCTCAAAAATCAATAAGTCGTAATCCTGACAAGAACCGCGGGAAGTGTTTTTGCAATAAAAGTAGAGAATCCTCTTTCTGACGTTTCCCAATTCAATTTATTTCAACAGTTTTTCCATTTAAAGTTTATTTTTTGTCACCCTTGGGTTGTTATATTTTCATCATGTCAAAGGAAATATTAAATTTTTATATTTTTGTTAACAGAAGACATGTGCTGCAAATACGAATTGAAATACAATTCATCTTATAGTGTAAGTAAGTTTTTAAAAATTTGCCCTGCTTCAAGTAAATACAATTAAAGTGCTTCTAAAACAACTCTTTATTTAATTTATTTTATGTATTTTATTTTTAAATACTATTTACTTAAAAATAATTGGAATTACATCAAGTATTTGTCCCAATTCAATTTATTTCAACAGTTTTCAATTAAGTTTATTTCGGTTTAAGTTTATTTTGTTACCCTTGGGTTGTTATATTTCATCATGTCAAAGGAAATATTAAATTTTTGTATTTTTGTTAACAGACGACATGTGCTGCAAATACGAATTGAAATACAATTCATCTTATAGTGTAAGTAAGTTTTTGAAAATTTCAACTGTTTTAAGTAAATACAATTCAAGTGCTTTTAAAACTGCACTTCATCTAATTTAGCTTATATATTTGCGGAGTGTTAAAGGTTTAATTTTATTTTTCAATGCTATGTACTTTTTACACAATTAGAATTACATCAAGTATTTATCCGAATTCAATTTATTTTCAACAGTTTTTTATATTTTTGTTAATAGACGAAATGTGCTGCAAATAAGAATTGTAGTACAATTCGTCTTATACTGTAAAGTTTGTTTTTAAAATTTGCCACGCTTGATTCAATTAAAGTGGTTTTAAAAACAACTCATTTTTAATTGTATTTTATTTTTTTACTACTGAATACAATTAGAATTACAAATTATTTAAAGTTTATTTCAAAATTTGTTTATTTTTTGTCATAATTTTCATCATGTCAAAGGAAATTTAAATTTTTATAAATTTTTTTGTTAACAGACGACATGTTGCAAATTAGAATTGAAATACAATTATTTATTGCAAGTTTGTTTTTAAAAGCTTCAAGTAAGTACTTTAAAACAACTCTTAATTTAATTTAATTTATATATTTTTGAAATGTTAAAATTAATTTTATTTTTAAATACTATGTACATAAAACAATTACAAGTACTTAGGCCTTATGATAACAAATTAATATGAATAGTACATTTAATGGTCTGCTCAGTAATCAAACCAGTGACCTAAATATGCTTCAGTTAAAAGACCAATACACTTTTCAAATCAATAACAAATTTCTACAATTACAGTTTCTTCAGTTAGATATTCAAAAAAAAAATGTATATCAGTGAGATCATATACAAAAGTCTGAAAAATAAAGAATATTGTAAAATGAATTAAAGAATTGGCTTTTAAAAGTGAAATTAAACATTCTCCTCAATTTTCCAAGAATTTTGGCTTAAAAATAATTGCCATTAAAATATTTAATTATTAGACCATTAAAAAAACTATTTATATCTTCTTTATTATCTATCTTCTTATTTATCCATCTTTTATTACTTTTTGCTACCTTCATTCTCTCAAGATGAGGAATCAAAAGTCAACAAATTCATTTTGCAAGAAATAAATCAATCAAAATGTCAGAAAATCTCATTTGTCTGTTTGGTTTAAATATATAAATAAATTTACTCCAATCATTATCTTTGTATTATATTTATACATTATCAATGAATAAATCGAAGTATCAGCAGTTTTCATTGGTTTCACCTTTCTTGTTCAAAAGAA
Organism: Caerostris extrusa; assembly: GCA_021605095.1. Taxonomy (NCBI): domain Eukaryota; kingdom Metazoa; phylum Arthropoda; class Arachnida; order Araneae; family Araneidae; genus Caerostris; species Caerostris extrusa. The sequence continues at coordinate 14,897 of BPLR01006760.1, forward strand.
ACCAGAATCTGCAGACGCAATTCAGTTCAACAGCAAGGAATTGAATGATCCTCTATCAACTATTGAACGATCCTTTATCACTTGTCGTTCACGTTCAAGTATCTATAGATGTAAGTCATTATCTTTTTCCCATGCAAGACAAAATGTGTTACCCATGCTCAATTTCTGTAGGAATTCTGTCCTTTTTTTATTCTTATTTAGTTAGAAGATTCATTTTTAGTAATGAGGGATTTTTCTATACTGTTGGAGTACATTTGCATTTTTCTTGATCATGGATGGTGAATTTTTTTGCGAGTAGAGACTTAGAAAACATCGATAATAAGGCATTTGTCTATCACAAAAAAGACAAATAATAGACCTGGAGTGAAGAAACTGTAATTGTAGAAATTTGGTATCGATTTGTGAAGTGTATTGGTCTTTTAGTTGACTCATGTTTAGGTCATTGGCTTGATTATTTCATCAATTCTCTTATCTAAATTATTATATAACCCAGTCAATGTATCAGTACTTTTTAAAATTTTAAACCAAATGACTTTCAGTTGTTTCATGTCTTGTAAAAATAAAAATACTATTTGTAAAAGGTAAAAACCCAGTGAAGAAACTGACCAAATATAAACAAAGTATTGCTTTATTAATTAAAATTACTTTAGCTAAACATTGACAATAATAATGGCAATACCCACTTGATGAAATTTGAAATTATCTAACTGAAATAAATACTATCCATCTAAAAACATTTCATAGCTAATATACACTCATGTCCATAAATTAAGGATAATGAAGTTCAGGCAAAGAAAGAGACAGAAGCAAAACAAATTTGACTTATTTGTAAAGTCTATTTTAAACAAAAAGGAAAGAGCAAAAGATGCTATATGTTTGACATAATTAATAAAAACTGCGATTTTTACTCCTTGGAGCAAATTTCAAAAGAACCAATTTACAAAAACAGTATAACATGGTTAGTATGATGGTTAATATGGAGTATGTCTCCCGGACGATGCAATACAGGCCTTACAACGCCTAGGCATGCTGAGTATCAAATTATCAATCTGATTTGGGAATATTACACCACTCATCAAGCACTGCCCTCCAAAGTTCCGGTTGACAGGTGGGAGGGGTTGACGGCTGCAATTCGTCGGCCAAGCATATCCCACACATGCTCTATTGGATTCAAGTCCGGTGAGGATGCTGGCCGATCCATACGGGTGATATCCTCCAATTGAAGGCATTCGTCTACAATGTTTGCACGGTGAGGACGGGGCGTTGTCATCCATAAACAGAAATTCAGCACCCATGGCGCCCCGAAACAAACGTACATGTTGTTCCAGAATGACATCCCGATATATGTGGCCTGTCATCGTTACACTCTGAACATGCAGGTCAGTTCTGGAACCAAGAATAATTCCCTCCCCAAACGAGCCATCCTGCGCCACCGTAACGGTGTCGTTCAATGGTGTTCTCTTGGTGGTAACGGGCACCTGGCGCTCTCCATATGAAAGTCCGGCGAGAATCAGACTGCAAACTAAACCTGGACTCGCCCGGAAAACATCACACAAGACCACTGTTGCGGTGTCCACAATGCATGCTCTCTACTACAGGTTAATCACAGACGACAGTGAGTTGCGGTAAGTGGAACACATCTGACAGGCCTATGAGCATATAGACCAATGTGCCCTAAGCGTCTGTACACGGTCTGCCTTGAAACTGTCGTACCGGTAGCTGAAGAGAGCTGACGAGACAGGTCTGATGCTGTGCTCCGTCTGTTTCTTTTGGCAGTAACTGCTAAATACCGGTCCTCATTCGGCGTTGTAACTCGGGGGCGACCTGTGCTGTAACATCTACTCACATTACCATCCTCTTGGAATCGTTGCCAAAGCCTGGAGATGACACTCTGGGCGATCCAATACTTATAATCGATTCCAATAATTATATCGGATACTTCCAGCTGGGTACGTCCACATTCCAGTCGTCCGATAATTCTACCACGTAAGAAATCATCCAAATGCTTCCTTTGTGCCGTAACTATGCGGTTATTGCACTGAAAGGCTTTTAAAGCGCTTGTGAACAATTTTACTTCTTTGCCACCATTCCTTATATACCCTCTCTTACACTCGTCATTGTGACGTACTATCCGCGCCATCTGGTGGTTTCCTGTAATTTGCATATTCTTCTTCAAGATGTGTGTGATAATTCTACAGGTGAAATTTTATTTTAGAGTTCAATTTCTGTGTTATTCTGAATTATCCTTAATTTATGGGCATGAGTGTATATATATATAACAGAGAAAGCTGTCGATATTATAAAATAACAGAAAGATGTCGACTTATTTTGATACTTTTTGATAGTTTTTAATAGCATAATAATTATAATTATTTTTAAGCCAATATTGTTGAAAAAAAGAGAAGAATGTTTAACTTTACTTTTAAAAGCCAATGCTTTAGTGCATTTTATAATATTCTTTTTTCAAGATATGAATTTGAAAATTTAGACATAGTATATAATCTCACTAATATATATATATATTTATATATTCTGTTTTAACTTAGAAATGATAAAATTATAATGAATGAAAAATTTTAAAAATATGCTACAAATTGCAATTTTTCATTATTTATTAAGTATTATATATTGTACTTGATATCTTTATAATACTATGTGCTTATTTTTTATTAAATTTTAATCATTTTGTTTAAATTTATATGTCTGCGTTTTTTAAAAATGCTAAATAACGAAAACTTTCTAAGCTAAGTGATTAACTATGCAAAGTTATTAGGAAGTTATTAACTATTATGAAGTTTATAATTACAGTTTAAAGCTTACATTAGCGGAATAAGATATTGAAGACTGAATATTACCAAATACTACGAAGATTAAGTTAGCGTTTTATATCTGCTGAAGTCTTTTTGATTTATCTTTAACACCAATTTTCGTTATTTTTGCTTATTCTAAATTGAAACTGGGACCTATGCCTATGATAATAATACTTTTAAGTGAATTTGTGATTTCTGAATTATAATATATTAACTTCAAAAGAGTAGATTAGTTCAATTTCAAATGCTGATTTTATTTTGATAAATATACCTCCAACTTCACAATACGATTATTTTAAATTTGAATATGAAAGAATAAGTTTTATTAAAAACTGGAATTCCATTTTAAATTGAATGGATGGCATGCATGAAAAATTCTTTTAATTTATATTTTTATGAATATATTTATTCGTCTAATTTTAAATTTAAAAATTTTCAAGTTAAAGGCAAGCTTTAAATAAAGTCTATCATTCAAAAATATAATGATTTTGTTCCCTACATTGACATAATGATTAAAACCAGAAAATTTAACTCCAATAATAATATTTTATACAGTTTGAGACACGCAAATCAAATGCTATTTTTACTAAAATTTAAAGGAGTTAAATAAAAAAAAATAGTGAGCTCGTATAAAAATAGTGAAAATTATTTGAGGTTTACTGAATAGTTAAATTGGCCATGACTCATAATGAACAAATTGAGATCTAAAATGTTCATAGATCGTTTTCCTATGAGTAGCTCTGGCTGATGTAAATGATTATTATTTAAACCTTTCAACTACAAACCATTAATTTTAGTTTATTTTGAAAAGTTATTCAATACTTGAGAATTTACATACTTTGACGAATCTATTTTAATTTAATACTTTAATAAGTATAATAATAAGTAATAAATAATAATATATTTTTATAAGTAATTAAACACCAAATAAATTTAAATTTTTTACAGTTTGAGGCACATAAATCAAATGCAATGTTTAGTAAAATTTAAAAGGTGTTTAAATAGAAATTGAATGATGTATATGGCCTCGTATAAAAAAGTAATAGAAAAGTACTTGGTTTTATTGAATAACCAAACTTAGTATGACTCAAAATCGGCAAATTGAGATCTAAAATTTCATAGATCGTCTTCCTATGAGTAGCTCCAGCTGATGTAAATGATTATTATTTAAACCTTTCACTACAATCCATTAATTTCAATTTATTTTGAAAAGTACTTCAATACTTTAGAATTAACATACTTCGGCTAATATATCTTAATTTAATACTTTAATAATAAGTATAATAATAAGTAATAATATAATTTTTATAAAGTAATTTAACTCAAATACAATGAATTTTTTACAGTTTGAGGCACATAAATCAAATGCTATGTTTACTAAAATTTAAAGGTGTTTAAATAGAAATTGAATGGTGGACATGGCCTCGCATAAAAATAATGAAAATTACTTACTTTACTGAATAATCAAGTTTGTTATGACTCATAATGAACAAATTGAGATCCTAAAATGTTCATAGATCGTTTCCTATGAGTAGTTCTAGCTGATGTAAATGATTATTATTTAAACCTTTCAACTACAATCCATTAATTTCAATTTATTTTGAAAAGTCCTTCAATACTTGAGAATTTACATACTTTGGCTAATAATCTATCTTAATTAGGATTTAAATTTTGGATTAGTTAGTGTTTATAGTCGTATTATCTTAAAGAAATTTATTATAAAAAAGTATCGATTTACTAATATTTCGATTAAAAGATTAATTTTTAATCGTTATCAAGTTTATGTAATCACAAAATTGAAACACAAATAAACGCAGAAATAAATTTGTTTAACAATCGAATTTATCTTTGAAAAATTCAAAAAGCTAATATCCAATTTTATCCAACCAAAGATTTTTGATTAAGGAGAAAATTCGATAAAGAACATGCCCTTTGTAAATGGCAAACACTTAAACGTAAATGTAACACTTCAAAAACGCCTAAATGTAAATGCAAATTTTAGTACTTTAAATGTTAATATATGATCGAAATTGAAAAGAATTGTAGAGGGAATCAAAAGAAACTTTTTTTTTACCATACAGAAAATGTTTGGAAATACCACTTTTAAGCTTTGGAGGCTAAGAGGAGATTTAAAAGATTAAATTAAAGGCAAATAAATAAATAAATAAATATAGGACAACACGTAAATATTTCACAATGTATACTAGATGAGCTAACTGCCATTATAAAGTTAAAATATTTTATGGCAAATCAACTTCAAACTATTGCAAATTATTTGTACTTTCAAAAACACAGATAATTAATACGATATCTAAACTCGCTTAAGTGTTACATACACCCTACACTTAGACAACATACACCTACATTTTAGACTTTTGAACAATTTAAAGTGTTATATATATATATATATATATATATATATATATATATTAGTATATATAGATTGATCTTCAAAAGTTAGAAAATTGACAAATAAAAAAATTACTACAGAAATTCGGAGCTTACAATAAAACTGAAAAATGAGTCTAAATCGCTTAATCGAAATAGGAATAATTATATTAAAAAGTCATTTTTCATGTGTAAACAGTGATTAAAAACTAGGACTTCACTCAAAATATTGAAAAGCCACGTACTGGTGGACTTCCTAAAATTGCGTGATCGGGATAAAATGGAAGTAATCAGAAAAATTCGAATTGATTCGAAAATCAGTGTGTAGTAGACATAGCCAAATATCTTAAACAATTAAGAAAAACAGTATCAATCCTGACTGCGTTCGTTCGAGGAACACTGAGAAAGAAAGGTTTTAATAGTAAATTTCACGGAAAAATTACTAATAAATTTATTTAACAAAAAGAAAAACATTCGAAATTTGTGAGAAATCCATGAAAAGAAGAAATTAAATTCTTGGGAAAGAGTAATATTCCCAAAAGAATCGACATTTAAAATTTTCTGTTATGTTGGAAAAATAAGGGTGCATTTCCATTGGCAACGCGACGCTAACGGGACGGGTTAACTTGACGAATCAAATTAGTGATTGAGAATGATTGACAGTAGTGATTATTTCTAAGCTAATCTGATTCGTCCAAGTTGACGTCGCGTTGCCAATGGAAATGCACTCTTAAAATTTGGCGAAAAGCTGGAACAGAGCTTGATATTAAAAACATCGTTCCTACTGTGAAACATGAAGGCAGGTCACTGATAGTCTAGGAATGTATGTCGGCTTCCAGCTTGGGTAATTTGGTATTCATAAATACCACTATAGATCGTTTTTGTATAACGAACGTATTTAAAAGTGATTTAAAAGAATAAGAGAACAATTCCAAAAATAGGGCCCATGTAGTCAAACAGCGCTTCTGAAGTTGTTATATCAAACCATAAAGCAACGGCATTCGTGATCCCACAGCCCACACTTTAATGGCATTGAAAAATTCTTGGGATGAATTATACAGAAAAATTAAAAGAAGACAAATTATAACTAAAGATCTGATTAATTTTCTTTGTATTGCCAGCTACATTAGAACAATAACATAAATAAAGATCTTAAGAGAGCATTGGTTTAGGAATGGTGTAATATACAATCCTCTGTTACCCAGAAATTGATTTTACCAATAGCAGCAGTATACAAACCAAATACTAATTTATGAAAATGAGACAATTAATCATATTGTATGTTGACTTTCGTGATATAATTAAACTTATTTATCATATAATTTAATCTATTAATTTGTTATTCGGGATTTAATTTCGTTTTTGATTTCCTTTACATATTTATCGAAATATTTGCTTATTTATTTATAGAAATATAAATTTATAAGTATTAGTTATTTTTTTAATCAATTTCAATGAAATTGAAAAATTTTTTTCAGATAAGTGTCTAAATTCTATGAGTTATGTTAATTTTAGCGGCTGTATGTTGAATTTTGTGTATGAATATATATTGTTCTTGAGTTAATTCGAAAAAGAATCTGATTTCATCATAACACTGCAAAACCTTTCAGCACTTTATCAAGAATAACTTAGAATTTGACAAGAATAACTTGGTTTCTTACCCACCATGATATCCATATTTCTAATGTTTGCATTTATTTTTATGAAGGCACAAAAGAGCTTCGTGTACAATATCTTTATTAACCCTGAATAAGATCTCATTTCCAGACTGACTGTTGCTGAGAAAAATATTTTAAGGACACATGGAATGTTTGTAAATGCAATATTCATGCTGTCATCTCTAAGTAATAATTATTTTTTATCAATTTAAATGAAATTGAAAATATTTTTTAATAAGTATCTAAATTCTATGAGTTATGTTAATTTTAGCGGCTATATGTTGACTATTATATGTAACTGCATATTGCACTTGAGTTTATTCGAAATTCGTCACTTTATTTCGTAAGTTATATTCAGTTAGTTTATTTCGTTATTTAGTAAGTAAGTTTAATTCGTCAGTTCATTTCGTAATATTTCAGTTTATTTTAAATTCGTCAGTTTTTTTTTTTCTTGAGTTTATTCAATTTATTCTGATTTCAATATAACACTGCAGCCTTTTAACACTTTATCAAGAATAATTTGGATGCTAATTATGGAGATAACTGGATTTGACAAATTTCTTACCCACCATGATAATCATATTTTTCATATTTGCATTTATTTTTATGAAGGCACATGAAGAGCACCATGTACGATACCTCCATTAACCCTGGATAAGAGTCTCATCTCCAGACTGTCCGCTACAGGAAAAAATATTTTAATGACACCTGAAATGTTGGAAAATGTAAGATTCATGCTATGTGAAGCTTTCATTTGTGTTGATGGTCTCCCCTTTAAGCATCTATTGCAAAAACAGGACGTTTTATTATATTTCATTTGGTCTGTCTTTAATTTAACTTTTAAAATATTTATTAGCCGTTAGCACTTAAAAGGGGTATGTTTGGTCACATTCTATGGAAAAACAATTTTAATTTGGTTCCTTGTACCACTCAAGCCATAAAGAGTGGTACAGGTATGTTTTATAATAAATATATCTTTAAATATATAATAATTATATAATTTTAAATATCTGTTTTCCTATCACCTTGTATAAAATTCTAATAGGAAATACTCCAAAAAAACATCATTTACAGAAATTGTTTTACTTTTCAGATATTGAATCTATTCTTAATTTCTCATTAAAAACAATTGTGTTGCAAATAATTTTAATCTCAGAAACTTTTAATTTTATTATTATATTATATTTGTAATATTAATTTATTTTATTGTTTTTTATATAATTTATTTATCATATTATATTATTTATTTTATTATTAATTTTATTATTTTATTATTGTTATTAAAATTAATTGAATTTAATCCCAGACTTTTGTAAAAACATTTAAAAATGTAACATTAAGTTTTCAACGATCAATATGTTTTTATTTTTTTCCATCGTAAAATTTTCATTATTCAAGTAACAGAAAAATAATCGTGGTGTATAGAATAAATTTACAGTTGCATCTCAACAAACATAATAAAGCAAATAAATTGTAAAAATAAAAATACGAAAAATAAACCATATATATTCCTAGACAATTGATACTATTTTATATAACTGAAAGGAATTTAAATGCCCTGCATTTTGTTTTCCAATTGTATTAATAAGTAATATTCATGTTCTTGTGAAATATGGAATATTTCGAGTAATTTCTGTTTACTGTTCTTTTAATAAAGGAATTACCAATATTTTTAATAATTTTTCAAAAGGGGTTATTATAAAAATTTTTACTCTTATAATTGAAATAAGATTATACCATTTTTTTCAGTTTATTATGTTATATACTGAACAGAAACTAAGCATCCGGTATTAAATTCAAGCATCCGGTATTTAATTCGGTATTAAAAGGAATAATTATCATTTATTTTATTTTTTATTTCGATTATATTAATATATTACAGTATATCTTTTCTTTTATAGGAAAAAAAAAAAATGTTTTTTAAAAAATGAAGTTAATATTCCTTTTTGAAAATTATAATCTCATAATGGATTAGAACGTTTTTTGTCTTAGTTTTGTTTATAAAAAATAAATGAATATCGAAAACTTATGTATTAAAAAAAAAAATCAAAACTCTCAAAATTCTCAATAAATAGTTTCTGAAAGAAAGGTTTTTGTATTATTGTATGAATTAAATATTGCAGAATAACAAATGAAACAAAACACTGAATTAATATAAAACAGCGTAAAAATATAGGACATTAATATCAAATACAAAATGCCATATATTTATTTTAATTTTTATTTAAAAAAAAAATCCTGTTTCCCCTGGTTTTCAGATAAATTGTTTACTAAAAATTATAAAGCTTTCAGCCTATTAAATACTTTTCCTGCTCATAATACTCGTAAAAATAAAAAAATTAATCCACGTTAGCTAGAAACAAGTGAGCAAGACGTAGATTCCCATTGGTGATGGACACTGAAGGCCTTGAAAAACAAGTAGAATCAGCAAAGACTCGAAGAGAGTGCCTTGCATCGACAAGTTGATTATCTAATTGGAATATTTCAGTATTCTGTAATAAACTATGCAAGTGAAAAAGTTACTTATAAATCTTTCACGTAGATATTTTTTTCTTCTTCTTCACTGGCGCAACAGCCCCATGATGGCCCATGATCGTCTGCCTACTGGACTATTCTGAAACATGATACGCCTTGTTGTAGGATTATCAGCTCTTTGCTCTACATTCATATTAGACTGGGACCTACGGTTTAAAGTAGATTCCGCAATACTACAAATATCCTGGAGCCGGGACTCCGAATCCGAAACCTGTGGAACCGAGTTCCAGAGCGCTAGTCACTCGGCATTTATCTAAATGTTATTACCAATTATTAAGTGTAATTACGAATTAAAAGGTTAATATGTTATGTGTAGTTATCCTATTTTATTCTATGCAGTTATCCTATGTTATTCTATGCAGTTATCTTATGTTATTCTATGCGGTTATCCTATGTTATGTTACGTTAGTTTCTATGTTATTCTATGTAGTTATCCTCTATTATTATGTTATGTGTAGTTATCCTCTATTAATGTTCATTTACATAAGAAATCTAGAGTTAATTGATAAATTGAAACCAACTAACTAACTATAAAACGTATAATTAATATTAAAAACTATTTAACTACTAATTAAAATTTGTTCAGGAACACAATCATCAACGAAAACCAAAATCCTTTACCAAAAACCTTTTCTACCTTTACATTAAGAACATGCAAACTCTTTAAACAGTCCACAACATTCATCCGAGCAAATAATTTTCTCGCCCTAATGTCACCGAAATTTTGAATAAACTTGCATCTCGTGACATAAACAAATTCTGGATTTTTCCAGAAGATTAATTGATTCTTTTCTCTTCAAGCAAGCCAACAAATGCGTTGTAACTTCCAGAGATCTCAGTGTCTTGCCTCTTCGAGAAGACCCAATTTATTTGCTTCTGCGTTTTTCTTGCTCAATGCTGCAGTGCAGGCGAAAAATTACTTACCCTTGCGCGATCTTCAGACTAAGTAGAAGTCTCGACTCAACTTCCGAACGATTCAGGCGAAAGAAGTTAACGAGTTCACCTCTCCTTGTATTTATTCGGGTAATTTAGAGACAAGGCGCAGATATGTGGAAACATTAACTCTTTCTCTCAGATTTAAATAATGCTTTTGTTCTCCCGCACAGGAAACGAATAAGCATTCGGTTTTGGCTTAGCCATTAAAAGGTTTCCCTGAGATTCTCTTATTAGTTGATTTGGAAAAGTATCAAAGATTTATGTAAATGAATGGGAAAACATATTTTGAGAAGTTTTCAAAAAGTTCGTTTAATAGATTCAGACGACTGAAATGCTTGTGCTTTTAATTCTTTACTGTTATGTTAATACCCTTCTAATGTATGGATTTTTTCATATTTTATTATTTATTTAAATGCATTTCATACTTTCTTAAATGCATTTCTGAAAAGATGGCAATCATAAATTTATGCTTAAAAAATAGATCTGTTGATCCATCGATAACGATAGATTATGCCTACGGTTTAAAGTGGATTCCAATTGTTAACAAACCTCCTGGAGCCGGGAATTGAACCCGAAACCTGTGGCACCGAGTGCCAGAGTGCTAGTCATTCGCCATTAACCTAAATGACATTACAAATTATTAAGTGTAAATATTAATTATTAAGTGTAATTACGAATTAAAAGGTTGATGTGTTATGTGAATTATCCTATGTTATGTTATGTAGTTATCCTTTATTATTATGTTATTACTTTCCTAAAACAACCACACAAATCTGTGACAAATATTCATTTATATAAGAAAGCAAGAGTTAATTAAATTCAATTCAACTAACTAACAATAAAATTTATAATGTCTACTAATTAAAATTTGTTTAGGGACACAATCATCAACGAAAACCAAAAAGTTAATCTACCTATACATTAAGAACATGCGAACTCTTTAAATAGTCCACAACATTCATCCAAGCAAATAATTTTTTCTCAGTCCCAATGTCACCGATATTTTGAATAAACTTTCATCTCGTGACATAAACAAATTCTGGATTTTTCCAGAAGATTAATTGATTCGTTTCTCTTCATGCAAGCCAACAAATGCGTTGTAACTTCCAGAGATCTCAGTGTCTTGCCTCTTCCGAGGAGACCCAATTTATTTGCTTCTGCGTTTTCTTGCTCAATGCTGCAGTGCAGGGAAAAATTACTTACCCTTGCGCGATCTGCAGATTAAGTAGAAGTCTCGACTCAACTTCCTAGCAATTCAGGCGAAAGAAGTTAACGAGTTCACTTCGCCCTGTATTTATTCGGGTAATTTAGCGACAAGGCGCCGATATGTGGAAACATTAACTCTTTCTCTCAGATTTAAATACTACTTTTGTTCTCCCGAACAGGAAACGAATAAAATTCGGTTGGGCTTAGTCATTAAAAAGGTTTTCCAGAGATTCTCTTATCAGTTGATTTGGAAAAGTATCAAAGTTTTATGGAAATGAATGGGTAAACATATTTTTGAGAAGTTTTCAAAAAGTTCGTTTAATAGATTCAGATGAACAGAACAAGTATTATAGATGATTGAAATGCTTGTGCTTTTAATTCTTTATAGTTATGTTAATGCATATTCTACATTTCTGCTTCATAGTTTATTGTGTACTTAAATGCATTTCAGAAAAGATGGCAATCATAAATTTATGCTCAAAAAATAGATCTGTTGACCCATCGATAAGGATCGATTGATTTGGAAAAGTATCAAAGATTTATGGAAATGAATGGGAAAACATATTTTTGAAGAAGTTTTCAAAAGTCCGTTTAATAGATTCAGACGACAGAAATGCTTTTGTGTTTTTAATTCTTTATTATTATGTTAATACACTTCTAATGTAGGGATTTTTCATACTTTATCATTTACTTAAATGCATTTCATACTTTCTTAAATGCATTTCTGAAAAGGCGGCTATTATAAATTTATGCTTAAAAATAGATCTGTTGATCCATCGATAACGATAGAATATACCTACGGTTTAAAGTGGATTCCGATTGTTAAAAAACACCCTGGAGCCGAGAATTGAGCCCGAAACCTGTTTCACCGAGTGCCAGAGTGCTAGTCACTCGGCATTAACCTAAATGACGTTACCAATTATTAAGTGTAAATATTAATTATTAAGTGTAATTACGAATTAATAGGTTGATGTGTTATGTGTTGTTGTCCTATGTTATGTTATGTGTAGTTATCCTCTATTATTACGTTATTCCTTTCCGAAAACAACCACAAAAATCTGTGACAAATATTCATTTATATAAAAAAGCAAGAGTCAATTCAATTCAATTCAACTAACAATAAAATGCATAATGTCTACTAATTAAAATTTGTTTAGGGACACAATCATCAACGAAAACCAAAAAGCTAATCTACCTGTACATTAAGAACATGCAAACTCTTTAAATAGTCCACAACATTCATCCAAGCAAATAATTTTTTCTCAACCCCAATGTCACCGAAATTTTGAATAAACTTGCATCTCGTGACATAAACAAATTCTGGATTTTTCCAGAAGATTAATTGATTCGTTTCTCTTCATGCAAGCCAACAAAAGCGTTGTACCTTCCAGAGATCTCAGTGTCTTGCCTCTTCCGAGAAAACCCAATTTATTTGCTTCTGCGTTTTTCTTGCTCAATGCTGCAGTGCAGGGAAAAATTACTTACCCTTGCGCGATCTTCAGATTAAGTAGAAGTCTCGACTCAACTTCACAGCGATTCAGGCAAAGAAGTTAACGAGTTCACTTCTCCCTGTATTTATTCGGGTAATTTAGCGACAAGGTGCCATTATGTGGAAACATTAACTCTTTCTCTCAGATTTAAATACTACTTTTTTGTTCTCCCGAACAGGAAACGAATAAGCATTCGGTTGGGCTTAGCCATTAAAAAGGTTTCCCTGAGATTCTCTTATCAGTTGATTTGGAAAAGTATCAAAGATTTATGGAAATGAATGGGAAAACATATTTTTGAAGAAGTTTTCAAAAAATGTTCATTGAATAGTTTCAGTCGACTGTAATGCTTGTGCTTTTAATTCTTTATTGTTATGTTAATACATTTCTAAAAATTTATGAATTTCTTTCATACTTTATTATTTACTTAAATGCATTTCTGAAAAGATGGCAATCATAAATTTAAGCATCAAAAAATCAATCTGTTGATATATCTATAAAATATATTATTGGTTAAAAACAACACTCTTTTAAAGAATTTTTTGTTTAATATAGAATTTAGTTCATTGGATTGAAAAAGTATTTTGAAGAAGTTTTCAAAAAGTTTATTTAATAAATTCAGACGAACAGAACAAGTAATATAGACGACTGAAATGCTTGTGTTTTTAATTCTTTATTGTTATGCTAATACATTTGTAATATTTAATATATGAGTTTTTTTCATGCATTATTATTTATTTAAATGCATTTCATATTTTCTTAAATGCAGTTCTGAAAAGATGGCAATCATAAATTTATGCATAAAAATCGATCTGTTGTCCATATATAATTCTAATCCATATATAATACAAAATCGATCTTTTAATTCATATATAATCCAAAATCGATCTTTTAATCCATATATAATCCAAAATCGATCTTTTAATCCATATATAATTCTAATCCATATATAATTTTTAATCCGTATATAATCCAATATCGATCTGTTGATCCATAATGATCTAAATATTAACTCTTTATCTCAGATTTAAATACTAATTTTGTTCTCCCTTCACAGGAAACGAATAAGCAGTCAGTTTGGTCAGTCATTAAAAGATTTCCCAGAGATTCTCTTATCAGTTGATTTGGAAAAAGTATCAAAGATTTATGAAAATGAATGGGAAAACATATTTTTGAAGAAGTTTTCAAAAAGTTCATTGAATAGATTCAGACGACTGAAATGCTTGTGCTTTTAATTCTTTATTATTATGTTAATAGATCTCTAATAATTAATTTATGAATCTTTGCATACTTTTTAAATGCATTTCTGAAAAGATGGCAATCATAAATTTATGCATAAAAAATCTATCTATTGATCCATCAATAATCTGTTGAAACATCTATAAAATATATTATCGGTTAAAAACAACATTCTTATAGATAATATTGCAATATATTGTATATAAATAAAAATTGCAATTCTAACATTTCAATGTGTTTAAGTTTGTTTTAGGTTAAACTTATTTCAAAAATTTTCTTTATTTAAATTTGGCTTAAAAATAATTATTATTATTATGCTATTAAAAAACTATGAAAAAGTATCAAAATAAGTCGACATCTTTCTGTTATTTTTATAATATCACGACAGCTTTCTGTTATATATATACACTCATGCCCATAAATTAGGATAATTCAGAATCACACAGAAATTGAACTCTAAAATAAAAATTTCACCTGTAGAATTATCACACATCTTGAAGAAGAATATTGCAAATTACAGGAAACCACCAGATGGCGCGGATAGTACGTCACAATGACGAGTGTAAAAGAGAGGGGTATATGAGGAATGGTGGCAAAGAAGTAAAATTGTTCACAAAGCGCTTTAAAGCCTTTCAGTGCAATAACCGCATAGTTATGGCACAAAGGCTTATTTGGATGATTTTAACGTGGGTAGAATTATCGGACGACTGGAATGTGGACGTACCCAGCTGGAAGTATCCGAGGAACTTGGAATCTCGCCCAGAGTGTCATCTCCAGGCTTTGGCAACGATTCCAAGATGATGGTAATGTGAGTAGATGTTACAGCACAGGTCGCCCCGAGTTACAACGCCGAATGAGGACCGGTATTTGGCAGTTACTGCTGCCAAAGAAACAGACGGAGCACAGCATCAGACCTGTCTCGTCAGCTCTCTTCAGCTACCGGTACGACAGTTTCAAGGCAGACCGTGTACAGACGCTTAGGGCACATTGGTCTATATGCTCGTAGGCCTGTCAGATGTGTTCCACTTTACCGCAACTCACTGTCGCCTGCGATTAACCTGGAGTAGAGAGCATGCATTGTGGACACCGCAACAGTGGTCTGGTGTGATGTTTTTCCGACGAGTCCAGGTTTAGTTTGCAGTCTGATTCTCGCCGGACTTTCATATGGAAGCGCCAGAGTACCCGTTACCACCAAGAGAAGCACCATTGAACGACACCGTTAC
>BPLR01006761.1:0-54908 GCA_021605095.1 Caerostris extrusa
ACAAAGTAAACATACAGTGAAACTTAACATAAAAAGGGTATCAGGATCAACTGTTTTCGTTCTGAAAGATGTCTGTAAATGTTTGCAGCTTAAATAGTGTGTATGAGGAGAAACAGATCTCCAGGGAAAAGTGATGCGCCGATCAAGATGACTTTTCAAAGGCTGCTTCGTGTTTTAATCACTCATCCTGGCGATCCTAATCATGATGAGATAATAAACTTATCAAAAATATTTTAGTGTCGTCGGTCCATGATAAGTCTACAATGTTTAAATTAAATCTGATCGCTTTAAGTAGAGCAAAAATCGAGCCCAAAGAGTCAGTTACATACAAACAAACATACAGGACTTTTTTTTTTTTTTGTTACCCAAAGGAAAAGAAGTTCTCCGACTTCCTTAACCCACCTGGTTATACCCCCACGGTTACTCATTTTTAGTCTTCTTTTATGACATGCATGTTTTACAGTGGGGCTATTCTAACCCGCACTCACATGGAGAGAAAAGTACTGAAATTAAAATAACAATAAAAAGATGTTGCAATAAATTAGTAACACTTTTCTAAATGCCAAGTTTTTGTAACAAAACAAAAACAATCTCTCTCTTTTATAAAGTTGGAGAGTTATTGTTCTTAAATGGTTAAATTAAAATCTGAGTACCCAAAATTTATCTAAGTGGAGGTGATGTTTGAACATTTAATAGATCAAAACATACAATCATTTTCCTTTTAGAAGAAATATAAAGGAGAATAGTGAATTTGGTTTAGAAAAAAACGTCACCTAATCAGTATCATTTCTGTTTACTTTGAAAATAATATCTGCAAAAATGTTAAATATATATATTACTGATTTCTATCGACAAAGTATATTGGATTTTATACTTTTTACAAATGGACCAATTGAAAGGTTTATGAGACTGATATCAAGATTATGTTCTCATTAGAATAAAGATACTATATAATCTTGAAAAAAAATAAGTTTTTCGAAATGTTAAAATATGAGAAATCTTGATTTCAGTTGACAAATATTTTAAATCAATCTTTTGTAATTAAATTGCATGTCAGATTCGAGAATATATATAATATCTTGTATTTATAATTGTTATAAAAAAAAAAAAGCACTCCCTTTATTATTCAAAGATTACGAATTATTTTTATAAAATAATGTTTTTCAACATTTCCTTGTTGTGTTTCATAATAATTTAAGCTGGCTGCTTTTACGATACAGCTTACAGCCAATATCTAATTTTTTGATATCCTTCCCCTTCAAAAAAATGAGAATACAAAACTAAAAAGAGTTTTTACGAGAAACCAAGATCACGCAGAGGTTATTAAAATACCTTCCATTCGTGAATTAATCTTTGAAATTTCAAAATATTTTTAAACGAATTCTACAAAATAAAAAATAAATGAATAAAAAAAAAACTATTTTGTATTCAAAAATATTAAAGAGGAAATACCACTAAAAGTTTTTATTTACTGAATCAATTTTAAAAATAATTTTTCTCCCACAGTTCTTTTAATTATCCCATTTAATTTAGTCTTTTAATTTTTAACTACTTTATCCAGTATAAAGTATTAATTCAATATACAGTTTACTTGTACCAACCAATCTTTCTCAAGCATTTTTCATCATCATATTGGCGCAACAGCCCGATGACAAGGCCGTCTACCTACTGGTAGATTTCGAGACGAGAGATGTTTTCCGTTTTACGGGGATAGGGTTGTCAGCTCTACGCCCAACAGTCATATGAGACCTGGTTAGTGAATTCCGAACCACTACAAACATTCGTGGCATCGCTGAACCCAATCCGAAAACCTGTGGCACAAAGTGCCAGAGTTCTAGATACTCGTCCATTCATACCCCCTTTTTTTTCATACAAAACATGCTTTTTATATATAAAAACATAATACTTTTTGTATACAGCAGTTGTCGTATCCCCTCATGGAAGGCGGGTGCAGCTTCTGTTCTTTGATGGAGCATCGGTAGGGTAGAAGTCTGACTTCTGCTCCGTGTCGCTCTTACAGTCATAGGAGATCGAGACCTACGGCTTAAAGTCGTTCCGGAACCACTACAACATCCATGGCACCGCCGGGACTCGAACCCGAAACCTGTGGTACCGAGCACCAGAGCTCTAGCCATCCAGGCCCTTTTCATCTTTTAATACATTGAAATTTATTTCTTGATATGTTATTTAGTCATAGTGTATTTGAAGAAATTATTTTTGTATAGAATATATCATTATCATCATCAGTGCCGCAACAACCCCATGGTAATCCAAAGCCGTCTGCCTGCTGGCAGATTTCCCCGATAGAGGAGATGTTTTCTTTGTAAGGGGAAGTGTTGTCAGCCATATAGCAACGGTCATTTTAGACCGGGTCATACTGTTTAAAAGTGGATCCCTGAACCACTACAAACATTCATGACTCCATACTACCACTACAAACATCCATGGCACCTCCGGGACTAGTCAGACAGCCTGGAGCGCTAGTCATTAGGCTCCTGTATAGAATACACGATATAAATAATTATGCATTTCCAAAATGAAGAATTTGAATAAAATTGTGGCACTATTTTAGACCACTGAGGACGGAAGTATGCGATGTCATGGTTAATACAAACCTAGCATCACTTCTCACTGTAGAAAGATCGCTGAGTAAAGTAATCAAGAGGTCCCTCAACTCAAGAATTGCGAGTGAGAGAATTTAAATTACTCAATACACTCTTCAATACTACTACCCATATTTAAATAAAATAAAATCGTTAAATTCCTTCTTTTTGTGTGTGTGTGTGTCTCTTTAAATGTAACAACAACAAAAAACAAGTGTTATATTTGTTGATAATAAATTAATAGTTTAAAAAACACGCTTTTAGAATGAATCAAAAAGTAAAAAAAATAATTGTTAACATAAGAATAAATGACTGACTTGGAAAATGAATGTCACTGTTCTAAAAGCGTGGGGTGCTCGACATCAATCGTTATAATTTTTCATTAGTTTCATTCCGAAATGCAGAGTTAGTTTAAAAATGTCATACAAGCACCCCACGCTTTTAGAACAGTGGCATTCATTTTCTCGTCAGTCATTCTATTCTTATGTTATTATTTTTACTTTGATTTCTAAAAGCGTGTTTTTAGTTTTTTTTTTAAAAACTATTAATTTATTTTTTACTTTTAGTTTGATTAACTCTAAAATCATGTTTTGAAACTATAATATTTGAATGAGGTCCCGGTACGGAGGACTGGAACTATAGTTCTTACAATAATTTACTTCAGAGTAAACAAAGGCTAAATGCGAATATGTCGAGCAGCCAGGATTCGAACAGGGAATCTCCTGATCCGTAGTCAGGCGCGTTATCCGTTGTGCCGCTTTTGTCCCACGTAGATTTGAATGTCTTTAGGTACTTTCATTTGCTACATGGGTTAAATTGCTCTTCATAAGTTAAAATAAAATCCCTCATCCTCCTGGCGATCCTAATCATGGTGAGATAATAAACTTATCAAAATATTTTAGTGTCGTCGGGCCTTGATAAGTATACAACGTTTAAATTAAATCAGATCGCTTAAAGTAGGGTAAAATCGAGCACAAAGAGTCAGTTACAAACATACATACAGGCGAAATTAATAAAAGCGCATTAAAAGAACAAAATGAATGGAATTATGAAAATAATATTTTGTAAATAAAATTAGAAAGCAAAGGAGGACAATCTGTATGGTGACTGATTTATTCAAACTGTTGTTAAATACTTCTCGGCTTAATCCACATTTGCCTTGGGAATGATTGCTAATGAGAAAAAGAATAAATTCAAGTATTTGAATTGAATAGGCATTGGTATCTTAGAAGGTCTAGTGAGGCAATACGAATACTGGGAGTTTTTACCATTTTCTGATTATTTTCTCAACTAATAAAAAATAATAATACACGAATATTATTTAACCTGCGCTACATAAATGTGAATCGGAACATAGAAAAAAAAAACTACAATAAAAAATACATCATTGTTTTTGTTTTGTTATCGTAAGTATACATTATTTTAATGCCAAAAATTTATATTTTTAATTTAATACATGACTAAAATAATTAATACATCGCACATATCGTGGGAAATAAAGATGCAATAGAAATTTGGGTAAAAAAAATTGTTTTCTATTGTACACTAATTACTGCTGTTATTAATAACAGACCCGAACCGTGGTATACCTCGAAAAACTCTTATAAATAGGAAATATTAACAATATTGTTCTGACGTGAGCTAATGTATTATTTTTTAAACATCGGAATATTTAACATAGTAATTAAAGTGAAAAATTTTAAATTTTCAGGCGAAGAATGATATCAAAAAGAAAAGATTTTTTAATAATTGCAGCATTAAAAATTGATAAGTTATATTATTGGAAATAATATTTATCACAAAAGGAGAGATTTTTCCTATAGAAAGCATGTGATCTTTTTGTTACTTCTTTTCTTAAAATTTCTTACACTGCATTAATTGCAGTAAATGGAGTTTTCCTCTATCATAAAATATAATTTTGATTAAATACAAACAAAGTATTTGACTTATTTTGACAACAAATAGTAAAAATACACTGAATTGGCAATAAGCATTTTAAAAAATATACTCTACTTTGGAACGAAACAAAATTCAAAAGGAAAGCTCAAAGTTTAACTTTTCTTGTTACAAATTTAAAATCATGATACAAAATTATTTTAGAAATACTAATGGTTTTTAACTAAGCTGCTTCTCGTCAAGATAATTATATTAGCTGCTATGTTACTTGTTGTGGCTAAAGAATATGGCGAAATAATAAATTCTCATGAAATTAGGTGTAGAAGAATGAAATTAAACAGAGGTTATGTTTGAAGTTATAGAAAATTAAGCCTCGACTACTGAAATAACCCATTACACACATACATATATATATAGATATGTTATACAAAGGTGTAAAAAATTTAAACCCATAATATGTTCTCCAAAAGCAATAATTTGGATTAATTCCAAATCTCTTTACTATTTATATGCTTTTCTTCTAAAATTACTAATCTGATCTTTAAAGATCTTCAATGAAAAAAATAATCAAATAGTGGGATTTTCTCTTGAACACAAAGACTTTCGGATTGCAGAACATGACTCGGACTTGACGATTTTGAGGTTTATGCTCGGTGCGTTAGCTGTTTCATCCCCACTTATCCAATTACTCTCGAGAAGAAATCAATGGAAAAGAATTTCAATAAATGAAAAAGGAAAATAGATTTCAAATAAGTAAACTTCAACTGATTCCAAAATTATGAAATGGAAACAGTCCGAAATGAGGTGCTCTGTGCTGCCTCTGTCACGAAATAACACTCTAATGTTAGTATGCCCTGTAAAATCGCAATGAAAAAATAAAACAACTACGAAATTTTTCGCAGAAAATTAATTAGTGTAACGAAGTTTTCGTAATACGGTTCATCGCTCATATCAAAATTTGAATATGAATTGAAAAGCCCTCATTAGGCAAACCTCAAAATAATTAGTGTAACGGTTTTGCAACATTTGTTCATCGTCATATCAAAATTGAATATGAATTGAAAGCCTCATTAGCAACTCATGATATAAACCCCCAATCTCTCTTATTTGTCTCATTTTATTCTTGCATGACAAACAAAAATTCACTGTCAAATCAAATAACTACATGCTTCTAAATTACCAATTCCAGTCACCACAAGGTGAACCAATTCTTTTTAAATATTTTTATCAATGATGTCCTCAGGGTAAATAATATCTCGCCTTTGCGGACTGATGGCCGAGCGGCTAGCGATCGGTATCGCAGGTTTCTGGAAGTTCGAGTCCCGGTGGTGCCATGGATGTTTGTAGTGGTTCGGAATCTACTTTCTTAAACCGTAGATCCCGTGCTCCATTAGATCGTAGAGTTGCGGGGTATTGTTACCTCGCGTCCGCAGCATATTTTCAAGCTACGGGTTCCCCCAGGGTACTAAATGCGTGTAACGTCGGTGCACCCCCTGCTTATAAAGCATAAAGATTTAACTGTAATCTTCGTCTTTCCAGCTGCATTAGGAACAACATATTTCCTCGTATTTGCTTTTATGCAGATTACACTACTATTGCAGTCCAGACTAACAATATTAATGCAACACTCTGTTACATCTTTGCAAAACTCTACTGATCTGGAAGTCCTATTAATTAGATGGAAAATTTTCTAATTTTCTCCGCAGGGCAATTAATCAACTGGTTTAATGAAGCTAAATATCTAGCAGTAATTCTTGACAAAAATTAACCTGCTGCTCACACATTAACTATATCAAGGGGAAAGAAAACTGACACCTGCATCCGCACCTTCTACCAGTATTTCTCATTTTTCTTTTTTTTTTTTCTTAAATTAGTATCCATAAATCAAATAAAATAATAAAGTCATCACTAGGAAAAATAGTACTTTTAAAACCGCCCGTGCTGGTAACTGCAGAGTGAACAAAAGCGGAAAAGAAACAAATTGTATTTCTCTGAATTTAAGTGCAAAGTGTTGAGGAGAGAGAGCTGTAAGTGCCAAGAGTAATACCAAAGAGGCTGTTGCCGACGAAAACATCAAAAAGTCCACACAAAATACTTCTGATAACCGTAAAAGTGAAGTTGGTTGAGGAATGGCTTTGCGAGACCCTAAAGATATCAAAAGGAACGTATGCGGGACATGTCGTGAATGAATATTTGGATGTGCGAAAGTTCTACTACCGCATTCAAAGTGGGTGCCGCGTGCGAAGCTCTGCGATCGACCCAAAACAACGGCGCGAATGGATGATTCTAAAGCAGTGTTTGGAGCTGCTCAATCGTAATTGCCACCGAATTTTTGTCGCTCGATATGTGACACGGATGGAGAGAAACATGGCTCCCCATTTCACACCCGAGTCCACCGACAGTCAACCGAGGACTGCACGTGATGAACACTAAAAATGCTATAACCTCACATACTAATAGTGCAACAGCTGTCAAATTATACACGTGCTTGAAAGTTAGGCTAACTAAAAATCATATGGAAATAATACTAGTGCTCCACCTATGTGACAGCCTACGAACTTCAGAACCTCCGTTAGCATTTACAAGAAAGTATAAGAAAGTGCAAAATATTTCAAAGTGAAAACTTCTACTTACGATTTACTCCAAAGGTGAGATAAAGATTTACTCTTATTATAATCTTGAATCTATGTAAAACCTGGAAATTACCTGTTATAAAATGAGATGAATTTCAAACTGTTCGACATCTGTCATTTAAGCGTCGTTTTCCATTCACAAACAGGATACGCCTCACCTTAAGATAAGAGCAAAAATATATAAGAATAGATGGGCAAAGGCCATTTAATTAAAGAAATTAAAAAGTCGTCTCGATTTGTTTCTTAGAACTGATTAAGAAAGTTTCTTCCATAGAAAACTTTGACCCATTGAACACATTTAAGTCAATTCCCTTAAAAATGAGCAATCGAAGTAAGTACATAAAATTTATGAAAAAGAAAGTGCAGAAGATATTTTATGAGAATTAAATGATACTACAGATATTTTTTAATAAATAAAAATACTATGGAAATTGAATATATTTATCCTTAAGAATTTTAAATTGCCATATTAATATGAATAAAATATTATTATTTTTATTGCTCTCAGTAAAGGAAAGTGATAAATTATAAATTCTGTAACTTTAAATCATTCACAGACGACGATTTAGGGTGATTGAGCCCTCTGGTTGCTAGGTAACCGTCAGCTCTGTCTTTCATGTGAAAGAGAAATTACTTAGCTTTAAGCCCAGTGCATTAAAATAACAATTAAAATAGAGATAATAATATATGGAGAAGTTTTTTTTTCAATAAAAGTATATAATAATTATTAATTATAATTTAATAATTAAAATAAGAAAGCAAAACAGGAATTTTGAAGAATTACAAACTGAATGAAGAGAGTTAAAATGGTAATGACGGAAAATCTGTAATCGTACAAGGTCAGTTGCAAGTGAGCGATGGAAGAGCAGAGCCTGGGAGAAAACGAAAACGATTCGACTATTCAGGCAGCAGCAGGGAGGGGGAAATCATTGCAGATATAAAATATTAAAAGCGAAAATGCAAAAATGATATTACAACTATATAGGAAAGCGCATTCGACTGATCGTCGAGTTGGTAAGAACACGAATAATTTGAAAACGATCGGAAGGTTCGAACCGAAATGCTGCTCTTAAGGAAAGTTAAGCTTCCCAACGGTAACGTTCAAGGAATTAATACTGAACTTCGAACGCAAAGTTAGAACCATATAAAATTTGTGATCGTATCACGCAATTTGAATAGTTAATTAAATGACTTGACGAAGGTGAGGAAATTAAGAAAGATAAACAGCGGATTACAGACATATGGTTGAATTTTCAGAAAAAAATATAACGCATCATGATTTGAGTTTTGTTGAAGCCCGTGGCGCAGCAGCAGCCATTAGCTCTATCTTGATTGTCCATTGGAAATATGAAAGAGCATTGCTGGGGAAAGAAAGCGGTGAAGGAATCTTGCCCAAACACTAAAAGAAATTTTAATAGAGTGAGCTTTTTTTTTTTATTTATTTATTATTTTAATAATAAGTGATGAAAGTATTAAAATACATGGATAGAGTAAAAAAATGAATGAACGAGTAACTGGAAGAGCACACAAAGGAAGAGAGATTGAAAAAAAAAAACATAAAATGATTAAATCGTTGGCTGGGTGAGAAAGAATAGCTAGATATTGTTGAGAACTTAACAGAATAAAACGAAAATAAACAATCTGGAAGCGCGGTCCGCGGGACTGCAAGAGCGAACTGGCAAAAGTGAAAGCAAATGAGGTCAGCGCCAGTCGGAACGGCGGCGCGGGAAAAATAAACAATTCAAGTAGAATCAATTAGATAGAGGTGCGTGAGTTTCGTTCTTGATTTGTGATATCATAGGTTTGAAGTCTTTTGAAAAGCAAAATGTTTGGGATATTGTAGAAAAGTTATGTGCAAGTTTATAAATAAATTGAGGGGAGTTTGTATATTGAGAGAGTAATGAATGTCGACGTTGCGTGATATAACCAAGGAGCGTTAACAATCATGCGGAGAATTTTGTTTGAAGGCAGATTGATGACAGTAATATTTGATTTGGATGCCGATCCCCAGACTGGACTTGCGTATGTTATTACGTTAGCGGAATTATTAGCGGAAGGAGGTAAATTTTGTAAAAGAAGAAGTTTGATTTGAATGGTGGTAGGCGAATTGCGGCAGATTAATGGATAAAAAGATGCAGGTGGCTTTATTAAATTCTCTCGAAGATAGAGGATGTGTTGATTATAAGTAAGATGTTTATCAAGATTAATTCCTAAAATATTTGGCTTTATTGTCCTGCAAGGGCAGCCTGAATATCCTCTATCGGAGTATTTTTTTTGGAAATCCTTTGATAACTGTCTTTAGAGGCCTTAAGAATTTGGCGTGATGATAAAGAATTTAACCCGTTTTTTTTATTGAGATATTTGGTGATTTCACGATGTTGATCCTCGCTGTTGGGAAACATTTTAAGCATTTCCCCTGCTAACTTAACGTTCACAGTGCTATTGAAGGCCCGTCTAATTTTTCAAGCATTTCTTGCAAGTTTCACTGCGGTTAGACCATGAATAGAGGAAGCTTCCTCTACTATAACCGTTTCCTCTGATTCATCAGTTACGGCAGTGCTCAGCATAGCATATTTATTTTCAGTATTAATTTTGTCATTTTCAGTATTTTTCAGTAAATTTTGCCTTAGCCGTATGCTTTCGATTAGGTTTCTCAAAGTCTTTAGAGCTATTAGCCTTATCATTGTGAGAGGATATCTCACTAGCTGCACGTGCAGTAGTATTTTTAACTGATTAGATTTTAAATTAGCATTATGAATTTTACACACTCGGCAATAGGGCAAATTTTCAAAACGACTTACCCATTCCAGGAGATACTCCCTTCTTGGAGAATTTGTCATTAAGCTGTCTTCTTGAGAAGTTTTTCATTTCTGAAAATCTAATTTCTTTGCAGAGGTGAGGATTTCATTAATCACTTCCATTTCTTGATGTGCTGTTACCAATCGGCGGCACAATCCTTTGTGGTGTCATTTTAGTTGGATCTGCCATGGCACTGACGTCCGAGCCCGAATACGAGGTACTTGCTGATGGACTTGAGAAGGTCCGTTCCATAGGAAACTTTCATATCGATCATTGTTAAAGCATAGAAAACAGCAGACAAAAAACACGTCCACTCAGCTGAACTACCCAAACGGGAATCAAAGTTTACGTAAGTAATTGAAGATCTCTCTTCTTATACGTATTTTTTTACGCTTAATAGTGGTGACAGTAGAAAATCCTAATTCATATAAATAGGACTTTGAAAATTTTAGTAATATTTTCAAAGCATTATTAGATATGACACGTATTCTTCTTTTTAAGAGACAATTCCTTATGTTTAATCCCCTCAATCTATGATCAATGCATGTAACTACTAGTTCTTGCTTCTTCAGTTAATGCTAAATGATCAACTTCAAAACTTAAAAATTGCAAAAAAAAAGTTTCATAGCTGCAATGGAAATTTTTTTCCCATTGATTATATAGCAACACTTCTAATAATCAACGATGAAGTTATCGCTCCTAGTTTCTTGTAAACGTTCTTTGGCTCATTATGTTTGACACTTTTTCCATGAATAAACGAAGAAAAAAAAGCAATTAAAAAAAGTTGCTTATAATGAAAGTTGTCTGAAACAGGAAAACTGACAAGAAAAAGAATAACTATATTTTTTATTGGGGCACATATTATAAATACTACAAGGCGCAACTGGAAATTTTCAATGAAGCGCTCTTTGAGATCCACGGGCATAGAAGTAATAATAAATTAGGAAATGACATGATTTTTGGAATGGGTGCTACGGAAATTTGATACAGATATACAGTTCAGAAAAGCTTACATTTAATTTCTAAGAAATTTAAAAATTTATACACAGTAGATTTCAAATGAAAATTCTTGTTAGTTTTGGATGATTGAACCAGGACATCATTTCGGCAAAAACCGTAGGCCAGAAAGTCCTTTTTCACTGGGTTTGAGATAAAGGATGCAGCCCAAATGCCATCTATGGTGTTGACAGTTTAAAAACTGTGTACATGATGTACAATGTGCAAAATGGTGATTCTGTTACTTATCTGTACTTGTAAAGTAAATGACCTTTCTGTCAAAATGTCGAACTTTTCACTCTTTCGGAAAATAAAAAGAAAGCTTCGTCCGTTTTTCACTGATGAATTTTAGTTAAGAAATTTTAAATCAGAATTATTTAATGTCAATAATGTTTGTATGCTATATGCATTCTTTTTGTTTTGCAGGATAAAGACAAACAAGCATACAACATTTATTGCCTTCATACATTTCGTGCTAGTCATAGACATAATCATAGCCATAAATACATATAACCTTCTTTTAATTTTAAACTTCTTCACAATTATCTACCTGCTGGAAATATTCGGAGAAGTACAGAAAGTTCAAAAGATGAAACCAAACCTCCAATAGTGACTTCCACATCGACACGAACAATAGAAGAAAAAATTCAGTTACAAAAACGAAAAATATCTATAAAATTAATGTTCGTAGAAATTGAACAATTTCAACAATCATTCAGAAATAACTACCAATAATATACTGTCCTCCAAAAAGTTAGGAACAACGGTTTTTTGCGTCTAATTTGAAAATGAATGAATGTAGAAACACCAAATTTGGGTGAGCACAAACAGTTATGTATTGACTGCAACATAGAAGCTTACATAAGAAAAATGCAAAATTATTTACAACAACAAAAAAAAAATCTCTCTGAAAGTGTCCATATTTGGAAAAAATAATAATCACAGTTTATGTGGTAAAATGTCATAGAAAACATAACAAAAATGAGTTTAAATAAGGGATATGCGGACAACGTTCGCGGGCGTTTTACATTTTTAGATTTTCAATATCGTAATCAGACAGCCTTTGATAAAAACGGCGTTATTAATGTTGGAAGAATGGAATACAAATTTTGAACGAAAGGAACATACATTAATTATTGTTTTGAAAGGAATTTGGAAAATCCATATAGAATAACAAATAATTTATCTTCTTTGTTTTGGGCGTTTGCAGATCATGGAATGTATGACATCTTTGAAAAATAGTTGCTGTGCAAATTCTTTAAGATATATATTAATTGAAAAATTTATGGATTATTAGAATCATTAGGAGGGTTTTGTGGAATTGATTTTTAGAAGTGAGATGGGATGAATTTGAGAAGTGATGTCGACAGAAACGATATTTTAAATGAGATGTTAGGAGAAACATTTCGAGTAGATAAATATTTCTGTGATTAGCAGGATTTTGAGGGGGAATTTTAGGTTTTTGAAATTTAGAGCATCTCCAACTGCTAGATGACCTATCTGCCCGCAATTGATGCATGTTGGATTTTAGAAAATCCAACATGCATCTCTCGGTAATAGAACATTATTTTATATTGTTCTTTTCCACATTTGAGTAGAGTCATGAGCAGTACTGTAACAATTTGCTTAGCTGAGCTATGGTGGAACAGGTTACAGCTATAGCACTGACTGGGTAGTGTCTGGTCGTCTGTTAAATTTTCAATTTTAATAGTTAAGTAGAGAAGCTTAGTTATTTCCAAAATTGTTTCATTGTGTTTAGTTTTATTGAGTATGGCTTGCCAGATGGCAATGCTTCCTTTGTTTTCAAATTTGATAGCTGTGCTTTTCTTGACTTTTACATTTGTGAAATTAAGCTCACTAGATCTTCTTCGATTTCTTTGGCATCTGTCTTATTTCTGGGCCTTTGATAACGGCTTTTAGAGGACGATCATCTTGGGGTGATTATAAAGAATTCTTTTAAATTTTTGAGAAATGTTGTGATACTACGATGAGCATCAGCGTCAGTGATAAATTTTTAGTAATTCTCCAGATAAAGTAATTTTGATGTCTTTGAATTTATCGTTAATAATTTTTAGCTGGTCTTTTAGATTTTCCCTGTTGACGTACCATGATAGGTGGAATTTTTGGGGATTGAGGTCCAACGGTTTCATTGACAGAAATATTTTACAAGTTGGGAAAATTTATTAGTTTGGGTAATAGCCGAGTGGCTGTAGATGGGCTTTGATTAGTATTTCTTTTCGGGGGAGTTTCTTATGGTCAAAGTGGATAGAATAGATTGAAATGGTGAGTCAGTATAATTTGCCAGTGAAATGTGTCAAGTAGTGCATCTAGATTTAAGTTCATTTTGAGTTTAGGATTTTATCTGATAGTTGTGTAGGGGTATTCATATCTACCGAGATGAATGAAGAAGTTGTGAGCTTGAGGACGGGAATTGTGAGAATGGCAACATCGGGGAAGGAATTTCTTGAGATCTTTGGATGCGGTGGTGCGTTATGAATATTTATATCGAAGGTTGAGTTTCTTACATACCACCGCGAATTAATGAGAATGCAAAGCAAATTGTTTTGATGCTTCTTGGATTCGAAATATATTTGACTTTAATACCATTTTGGAGCTGCATAGGGGAGAATGATCGTTTTTTTTGTTTTTATTGTTTATCTATTTTTCTTTATTACCTTCCTGAAATTATAATAATAATATAAAAAATTATATATGCATAATTTTTTTTTTATTAATTAATAAAAATTCGAATAATTAATTTTTAAATAAATTAATATACTTATAATACTTTTTTTCTATCTAATCAATGGGCTTTAAAGCTTAAGAAACTTCCTTTACTCACAAAAAGCAGGAGATAGAGGCTGCTAAAAACCTGTTCTCAATCCTGGCGGGGCCTGAATGGCCGAGTGGCTAGCGCTCTGGCGCTCGGTACTACAGGTTTTCGGGTTCGAGTCCCGGCGGTGCCATGGATATTTGTAGTGGTTCGAATCCACTTTAAACTGTAGGTCCCGGTCTGTTTAGCCCAAAGTGTGCACAAAAATGACC
This sequence comes from Caerostris extrusa, assembly GCA_021605095.1. Lineage (NCBI taxonomy): Eukaryota > Metazoa > Arthropoda > Arachnida > Araneae > Araneidae > Caerostris > Caerostris extrusa. Next base: position 13,973 of record BPLR01006761.1, read on the forward strand.
GCAGAGCGACAATCTGGCAAATCGTCGTCGTAGGGGAGAATGGGTCGGAGAACTTGTTTATACAGAAGAAATTGGTTGGAGAGAAAAAGTTTGGAGTATTTCTTGATGAGAGGAAGACTTGGATAAAAAAATTTTGCAGCATTTTTTGTTGATATTTAAGTATGGTTTCGAATTGATAAATTGTTGCCGATTATGAGTTCAAGGTATTTAACTTCGTTTGTCGGTATTTAATTTGCTATTTATTCTTCGAATAAAAAAAAGTTCACCATTGGGTGTTCTGGCAGGACCTTTCTGAATAGAATAGCTCGCGATTTAGAAATATTTATCGCTATTCTCCATTTAATCATCTATTCTTTCAGGAGACTAAAAAAATTTTGAAATGTGTCTAATACAAATTGAAAAGCTAAGGGGCAGAGTCCTTTGAGAAGAGACAAGAACTGTACTTATGAGAAATCTAAAAATATTGTAGAAGGTAAAAATGTTGTAGAAGATAAGATTGAGGATGCTTCCTTGAAGGGTACCAGCTCGTATACTGCCAACTGTGAATAATTTGGCCAGTGAAGCAAGATTTTGAATGTTTTCTGACATTAGGTAATTGAGGATACGAAGAATAATTCATTTTATGAAAATAAGTTTTATTATAATATACATGCGTCCATCGGGCCAATATGCCATAATGGGTCGGAGGACTTTTTGCACATCAAAGAAGATGCCTCTTGTGATTAGTTTGTGATTGAAACCTTCAGTTGTAATATGTAAAACATGTAGGAGTTGATGATTGGTTGAATGGTTTTGTTTGAAGCCGCATTTTTCTGATGGAAGAGTGGTGTTATCTGCGCAGAATTTTGATACGTGAAACTGAGTGAGATTTTCAAAAAATTTGTGTGAAGTCGAATTTCATATATATTTTCATCATATACGAAAAATATACCACTTTCATTTAAAGTCATTTAAAATAAAAATGGTTAATAATAGTCGTCTACCGAGTCTTGGCTCTTGCAGTCTCTTGGACCGCGCTTCAGATTGTTCATTTTCGTTTATTTTGTTGTTCTCAGCGCTATCTAGCGATTCTTTCACCCAGCCAACAATTTAATCATTTCTTTTTTTTTTTTTTCCCAATCTCTCTACCCAGTATATTTAACTTCCTTTTTTGTGCTCTTCTAGTTACTCGTTCATTTTATTTTAGTTCTCTCCCATGTATTTTAATTACTTTCATCACTTATTACTAAAATAATTTTAAAAAAGACGTTCGCTCTATTAAACTTTATTTTAGTATTTGGGCAAGATTCTTTTAGTCTTTACCGCTTTCTTTCCCCAGCAATGCTCTTTCATCTTTCCAATGGACAATCCAGGATAGAAGCTAATTGCGCAGCCACGGTGCTTCACCAAAACTCTAATCATCAGTCTACCGAGTCTTACTTAACTTAGAATAGATTCATTTCATTTAAAGAAATAAAAATTTTGCTTATTTTTCAAAAAACAATTCACGTTTCAATTTTAATTGAAAAGGCAAAATAGCTGAGCTTAATTTTCAAATTATCCTTTTCCCCCCTTCCCCACTGAAGTTTTAACACAGGCAATTTTATTTTAAGCAAGTTGAATTGCTGAGTTTAAAAATTACATTTTTAAGCATTTTATAAGAGAGTATAAATAGATTTTTTGGCAAAAAAAAAAAAACAATGATTTATTGATGAATTAATAATTTTTACGTTATTTTAAAATGCATTTTAACACAAGATATTTCATTGAGGTTAATAAAAATTACAAAATGCAAAGGATTATGAAACAATATCCGATTTTCAAAACACTTTCCCTCAAAAAAAAAAAAAATTAATAAATAAATATTCTACGTCATATTACGTAAAAATTAAATTCTTTCACCCCATCCAATAACAAAAAAATTAGTTGCTGTGAGTTGAGAACTCAAACGGCTAATTTCTCAGAAGAGAGGTTAGAGATCAGACACAATTATCTGTTCTGTAAACCTATTATGAGACTTAATCTTCTATAAGGTTGTCCCATTTGGCTACAATTTGAAATTATTATACTGACTACTCAAAATAAAGTGGTAGTCAGTTTAGTAAATACACCACTAATGTTAAAAGACATTTGTCCTTACAAATTATTGATCATATATATAAAAATTTCTAACAATATTTGAGTGGTTTGACCTCAGGTTCGCAATGAAGCCTCGAATTATTATTAAACGAACCTGTGTATAATCCAAATCTCAGAAGCTATAAAAAAAAAAGATCGTTGTTGAACATCGGTGAGCCTTGCATTCCAATTTTCCTTTGTAAGCTCAGAACAACTCATTGACGGCGTTCACGGTGGACATTTAAAACTGACTGTCACATTTAAATGCTGCATATGAAAAAGCCGAGTCAGCCTAAAGATCTATGTGAGACGATCTACCCACGTTGTTCTTGTCGTCATCGAGTCTCCTCGTTTCAAGCCTGATGAATTAATAATTTTTACGTTATTTTAAACTGCATTCTTGTCGTCATCGATTCTCCTCGTTTCTTAAAAGAGCGAAGCAACGGATTGAGTTATCTCGATAAAAATTTGAATAATTCACTTTAACAATAAATAAAAAATACATTTATTTGAATAAAACTTTGAATCCAGTAATCATAAGGATCATAAAATCTGGTCATAAAAAATATCTTAATCAAATCTTTACAAACAATAAAGCTCGATAAAATCTAGTTTTATCATAGTTTTAAAACACTTTCTATGATATTAGATAATTTCAAATGTTTTGAAGATAATGGCGTAGTACCAAATATAGTGTATGATAATTGGATGTTTCCAGTTAAAATATACAGTGAAATTTTGATGACATTTGGTGAATAGAATATGGTCTTTTTTAAAAGTACTTAAAAAGCATTTAAAATTCACATCAATACATTCAGGTGAAGCGTGTTCATTATGACATTACTAAAAATCCTAGTAGTTGGTTCATTCTTCACACAGAATCTGTTCTTATAAATTGAAGAATCAGCATGTTTTATTCATTGCTATTAAAATTATAACTTGGGAAATAAAAATAGGAAGGAGTTTGTTACTTAAATATAAAAAAAAAAAACCCTTAATTTTCAGGTTTCATAAAAGTTCTGCCCATTTTTCTAGTGAAATTAAACCAAAAACTGCCGAAAAATATTATTTAATGAACATCCATTCAACGAAATCATCTTTTCGATGTCTTTATTACAAATAAATATGTCTCTTGCTTTGTTTTAGTTTTATGAATGTGTTTTGCTTGTAATGGTAAACATTTTGAAATGATACCAATGTTCATTTTCCTTCGTACTATTTATAAATCATATGTGCACGTGAGATTGTCCTTTTTTTTTTGAATTGCGTCGTGACAACGAAATGGAAAGATTTATGTTTGCTTTCACCGGATTTCCCTCAAACGATAAATTATTATTATTATTATCAAACTCGTGATCAAAACATAATTAAAAAAATTTTTAATTTTTGCCAAACGATTAAAGTAACTTTAGAGAAAAAAATGTCTTAAAAAATTGTCTGCAAACGAAATACAATTTTTAATTTGCTGTTCAATATCTATTTACTAAATTTAATTTTTTTTTATTTATTATTAGTTTGGTAAATATTTTCGAAGGAATTCAGATTCCATTGCGTGGCAACATATGGATTAATTGTGTTCTAAAAATTTATTTTGTAATAGGAAGTTTATTTTCTAATTTCCAATGGAAGAATACTTATTAATGGAAGCATTTTTCATCGTTCCTGTAAAATGCATCAAAAATAATATTTTGCTTTCTATTTTAAATAGAGGAAAAAGGAATACTTACAACTAAAAGCCATTTTGACTTTGGACAATCAATAAAATAAAAAAATTTATATAATTTTCACAAAGTTGCAGAACATTTTTGGAAAACATAATCTAACGTTTAGGAATTCTATTTCTCATAAAAAAAGTGGAATTCAAAGATGGAAGCAATGATAGCTATTATGTCTATTCAAAAGTAATGAGAATTATAGAAAAATGAGAACAAAAATATTGAACCTGGAATTTTGATGAAGGTATGATTTTTCTTGATGATTACTTTATGCAAGATATAAAAATCTAAAGCTATTGAAATTACAACAGTTAATTTGATAAAAAAAAATTTTGTGCGTGATTATATAATTTTAATTATACGAGTTCATAATCCTTATAGCAATTACAAAAGTTTGAAATCATTAAAAATTTAACTAAAATGAATATTTTGTAGTATATAGAATAAATATTTTTAAAAAAAAACTATGTAAAGTAAATGTTTATCTGTTGCGTAAAGGAATAATAAATTAAGATTTTTTGGTTGTCCTGTATGGGAAATATTATTGCAGGAGCTGTTTGATTGTGTAGAAAAAAATTGATAAAATAGTAATTATTTTATGACGGTTTTGTGAAATATATATTCCGTGAAAATTATGTTGGAAAATAAAGTGAAAAAAGAAACAATTTATGTACCTATAAAAATTTTCTAAAATGAAGGAATATTTTTTAATTAAGGCAGAAATATTTAAGTTAAAATTTTACTCATTTTGATACAATTTTTGTAGTCTTAGTGAAAATGTAATTACATAAAATGTAATATGAAATAATCCAGGACTGTAATTGAAATAAATAGAAAAATACTTCGATACATTATAAATATATATGATTCTATATAGAAGATAGAATTTTATCGTAAATTTTGTTGACAAATTTATCGATAAATTTAGTGAACATTTTCAATTCTTTTGCACAATGGCAGGCATTTATTCTCAAATTCGATTAAAAAACACTATTGCTAATTTTTCAAAGATTATCCATTATAGATTTAATTATTAATTAAATTATCCCTTATAGAGTGATTTAATAATTTAATTAATTATCCGTTTTTTAATTATGATCCTTTTTTACAAGTCTACTCCATTGTAAAATGTTTTATGATAATTACAAAATTTGTTTTCTCTAACTTATTGAAATTTTTTTCTCGAATATTAAATCCTTCTTAAACACAGAACGATGTGCTTAACTAATTGTTTATTATTCGTTCATATCAAAATAAAAACGAATTTTTTTCAAAATTATAAGATTTTTTTTTTTTTTTTTTTTTTTCTGTTTTAGGTTATTGTAATGGATTATAAGGACCTAGAGAGAAAGAAGTTTTCGGCATTTTGAACAGAATTTGCAAAACTAATTTTATTCTTGTGGAATTACATTTCTCCAGAAAAGTAGAACTTAAAAAAGGAATTCGTTACAAATAGTGTTACAATTTGAAAAGACCAGAGAAACCTTGTTCATTAAAAGCACATATAAATAAAAATTTACGTTGCTCATTGAAGTTTAATGAAGGTAAGAATATTCTTGATGTTCATATTACGTAAGATGCGAAAAAAAGAATTTTAATTATTGAAATTGTAAAATTTTATTTAATGAGGAATATTTTTATTATTTTAATAATTTTGATTATACTTACGAATATGTAATTGAAAAATAAATTTGATTATACTGTTGCATGTTAAAACTTATTTCATGTGATCCATCAGACGAAATCAATGCTGATGGTAAAAAACAACAAATTGCAGATTCGCTTTTTCCAAGTATCAACATACAAGCTCAATTAAATAACCAGACGTCTTCTTATAAAATTTAGTAGTTACAATTTTAAACCCACAAAAAGCCGCATTTTATTTTTAAAAGTGTATTTAATGTCATATTTTAGATAATTAATTTACATCTCTTCAATATATGTGAAAACGAAAGCCATTATTGCTATAAATTATAGCCAAAAATTGCTATAAATAATTTTTATAGCTGATTTTGTTCTCTTTTTAACCATGTTTGAGCTTGAATGGTGTATTGATGTAAAAATTTCATCAATATATATATATATATATATATATATATATATTTGTGCTAAAATTGCGTCGCACAATGAGAGGAAAAAAATCACTTTTTAATTTTTTTCTTAAAAGTACTTCTAAAATAACAGTATATTATGTGAGTCCCGGCAAAGAATTAAAAATTAAACTGTTACTTATTTTTTATGAAATGTTCGCAATAAGAGCTGGAAAAAATACAATTACATAAAATGAAATATGACTTGATACAAGTTAGTAACTGAAACATTTAGAAAATGCTCGGATGTGGTTTATGCAGCAACATATACATACTTACATACTTTAACGTAAGTTTTACTCATAATTTACCCGGGGAAATGGTTATGGACTACTGAATTTTTTTTTTTTGTATAATAACCAGCATTTGCTTTCGAATTCGAAAATAAATATAGTAATCAAGTAATATTAATCAAGGAAAACTTATTCTAGATTAATTTTGCAAATTAATCTAAATTAATTAAACTCAATCTAGATTAAATTTTATAATTTTATAAATTTGCATATGTAAGAAATTTGGATTTCACAATCTGTAACTTTAAATTATTAAGAAGAAATATGAGAAAATGTGTTCTTACTTAAATTAAAAAAAAAAAAATTTTTTTTTTCTTTAAAATTCATTAAAAGAATTGAATGCCAATTTTTTAACTTAATTCTGTTTCCTATTAAATTTTTCTTTATTTTCTGCGAGTTTGGCCGATTTTTAAATGTTTAAGAAATCTAAAAAATTTAATTTCTACTAATTTAATAAAATTTATTCTTTCGTAATTATTAAATCGTTTTTTTATATATTTTGAGAGTTTATTTGACAATTTTTTTTTATCTCTTAAGTAAAATATCAAAAAATAATTCTTTAATATCTCATTTTTTTTCTTTCGTAGGTTAATTGAATAGAGTAAAATAATCTACTAGTAGAATAGGGAAATGGAATAATTTATAAAGCTAAAATAAAATGTAAATCGTATAATGTATTTCTATTTAGAACAGTATATAAAGAATCAATGCAGACACAGCAATTTCAAAATCCATAGCAGTCTGCAATCTAGATGTTGGAAAAGAAAAGCAAATCACTCGGGTATCTAATACTCATCACTCCAAATAGGATAAGTTGTGCCCCTTCTAGACGATAGTGGAAGTTATTAAATATTGCCGCATTTGCAAAAACCGAGCACTCTGGGTCCTGGCATCATTTTCTCTTCAGAATTTGTGGTTCGTTTCATAACCATAATCTCTTTTTCTGTGCATCATTTTAGTCATTTTATTCTATTTATTTTGTCTTAATTTAAGATTTGTTAACCAGTTTTGTTTTGTCGTAAAAGGGTTCATGGAAAATCTCTTGTTTGTATCAAATTTTAAGGCAATCATTTCAATTAAAAAAAGTAATTTAAGCATTCAACTTCATAATTACTTACGATTACTTGCAAACATAATGCGATAGAGTGAATATATTATTGTTAATTTTGTAAATTTCCGTACATTCTTTGAAATGAAGCAAGGTCCAATTATTTATTAAATTTCGAAAATTTGGAAATTAAAACAGGAAAAACAACTAAAACAGTTTACAAATTTTTTTTTTTTTATTCTAGAGCAGATAGCAACCACTTAGACAGCTGTTTTTTATGCCTTAAGGCAAGCTCTGCACAAACGTTACTCACTTTCCATTATCCAGGAGGCCCGTGTAAGCTACGGACGCGGAGTAACGATGCCCCCTCAACGCTCTACGATCTATTAGACCGGGACCTACGGTTTAAAGTGATTCCGCACCACTACAAACATCCATGGAACCGCCGGGACTCGAACCCGAAACCTGTTATAACGAGCGCCAACTACTTGACCATTCAGGCCCCATTCACAAATCTCTAGATATGAAATGAATAATTAGATCAAAATTTAAACAAATACATAAAGGAAAAATGCGAAAATATAAGTACAAAAACACTACCAAAAGAATATTTTTTCTGACTGTCTCTGATATTTAAAATCTTCCCTGTTTAAGGAAGTCAATGAACTACTTAATCTTCGAACGTTTTTAATTTTTATAACGCAAATGTATTCATTAGCATGCTTGCTGCATTTAGAACTAATTCTTCAAGTTGCTGAACTTCGCATATCACACTGATTTAATCTTAGTCAAAGGTTTCAACAAATATGGATTCCTGAAAATTTTCTCACGTAGATCGTCCATCAAATTTTCATGCATGTTATATTAGGATTTTCAATGCTATAGGAAGCCCAAACTTTTATTGTTTATCTTTCCCAACAAAACGCTGAAACCGTTCGAAGTGGTCTCCCGACGAACGCAGTATTATGAGCGCAGGTGGCACAGTTCCAATACCTCGGTGGTTGACTGGGGTGCCTCGACGGTACTGCAAGTAGGCTACGGATGACCCGGATCCAATGACTTGGTGGCTGAAGGTGACGGCCTTGTTCTAAGATAAACAGTTAAAATAAGGGTTTTTTCCCGGTGCAAAACAAATAGAAAATATGTAAGTTATTGTAAATTTGAAGCATGGAATTTTAAATGTGGTTAGCTTCAAGACATTAATGACAACATTGTTACTACGAAAAGAAGTACATAAATCATGACTTGAGCAAAGAGACGCCGACGCTATTGATAAACGCATGAATGAAAAATGCGAAAATAAGAGTACAGAAACGAGAATATTTTTTTCCGACTCTGATTTTTAAAATCTTTTCAGTTTAAGGAAGTCAATGAATTACCTAATTTTTTGGGCCCTTCTTCCTTGCTGCTATGCAAATGTACCCTTGACATGGTTTCTGCATTTACAACTAATTTTTCAAACTGTTGCACTACGCATATGGCATTGATACATCTGTTTTCATCAAAGGTTTCAATAAATATCGATTCCTGACAGTTTTCTCACGTAGATCGCCCATCAAATTTTCATGCATGTTATATTAGCATTTTCCATGCTGTAGGAAACCCAAACTTTTATTGCTTATCTTTCCTAACAAGACGCTCTAACCTTTCAGAAGTGGTCTCCCGACGAACGCAGTATTATGAGCGCAGATGGCACAGTTCAATACCCCAGCCACCTCGGTGGTTGTCCGGGTTTGCCTCGACGGTACTGCAAGTAGGCTACGGATGACCCGGATCCAATGACTTGGTGGCTGAAGGTGACGGCCTTGTTCTAAGATAAACAGTTAAAATAAGGGTTTTTCCCGGTGCAAAACAAATAGAAAATATGTAAGTTATTGTAAATTTGAAGCATGGAATTTTAAATGTGGTTAGCTTCAAGAAGACATTAATGACAACATTGTTACTACGAAAAGAAGTACATAAATCATGACTTGAGCAAAGAGACGCCGACGCCATTGATCAGCGCATAAATGAAAAATGCGAAAATATGAGTGAAAAAACACTGCTAAGAGAATGTTTTTCTGACTCTGATATTTAAAATCTTTTCAGCTTAAGGATATCAATGAATTACTTAATTTTGGGCCCTTCGTCTTTGCTGCAATGTAAATGTACCCTTGACATGCTTGCTGCATTTACAACTAATTTGCCAACTAATTGCTGCATTTACAACTAATTACAGCTAATGTTATATTAGGATTTTCAATGCTGTAGGAAGCTCAAACTTTTATTATTTATCTTTCCTAACAAGACGCTCTAACCTTTCAGAAGCGGTCTCCCGACGAACGCAGTATTATGAGCGCAGATGGCACAGTTCCAATACCCCGCCACCTCGGTGGTTGACGGGGTTTGCCTCGACGGTACTGCAAGTAGGCTACGGATGACCCGGATCCAATGACTTGGTGGCTGAAGGTGACGGCCTTGTTTCAAGATAAACAATTTAAATAAGAGGTTTTTTTTTTCACGGTGCAAAAGAAATAGAAAATATGTAAGTTGTCGTAGACTTGAAGCAGGGAATTGAAAATTTGGTTAGCTTAATAAAGCCATTGTACATCACTGTTACTACGAAAAAAGAACATAAATCAAGTCATGAGTAGAGAGACTGTAATTGCCGACGCTATTGATCAATTCTAGAATATAATTGAGAAAGCGAATTAAGAAACTGATGTTTTTAATACACATGAAGATATGCTGCGAAACAATATGGAAATAAAAGAAAAGGAAATTTGTGAATTCTAAAGAATTCCTTGCTAATGAAAAATTATAGAATTCAAAACAAATAATAATAATAATAAAAAACACCTATATAATTGGTGGGATAGAGGGTGGTTCGCATTCAAAATTAATAATTTTTACTTAACAACCACAAAAGTAGAAAATAGTTTTTCTAAATCAAAGAAATGAAAAAAAAATCATCTTATGCTAAGAAATTTGATATCAACAACTGATTTTCCTGAAATAAAATACTTTTTATTGAAGACGCTGTATTTTGTATGGTAGTATCTATCATTATTCAAATCAATAAGCAGGTGTATTAAAAAAATGATATGACTAAAATTATAAAATAGAGCAAAAAATATTTTGAATTCATTAAAATTCAAATGTAAGTTGCATAAATTATAAATTTTAGAATTAAATTTTTATGAAAATATTAAATAATAAATAATTGTAATGCTTTACATGCTTAACAAAATTGTAATTCACAATGACTGTGAAATAAGTTGAGTGAATTTTGAGTGTGTTCCTCGTTTAAATTCTTTTTTTTTGCATTCTTTTCCAAGACTAAAAATATATCTTCAATTATAAAGATAATTTAACTCATTTTGCTTTTTCAATGGCTTATATTTTGACAAAGTTTAAGTTAAAACTATAATTTAATTCTAAATCACAATTTAATAACTAATGTAATTAATAAATAATTAATTACTCGTATTTTAAATTCTCCAACTGAATTCTGAACAAATTGTCTTAGGGTTAAAAAAATTTAAATATTATTTAGGTTTACATTTAAATTTGTTACATTTACTTAATAATAATAATTTTTTTTTTTGTTTATACCTGAGTAACGAGGGAACCTGCCACTCTAACCCAGCGTAATTTGTATTGGAATTCCTCATGGGACACTTGTGTGCTTCATTGGGAGATTTTCTGGCCTTTGGATTTATTCTTGACCTTTCCCAGCTGGAAAAACAAGATTTAAGTTTTAAAAAATTAAATTAGTCATTAATCATTAACGCAGGATGGATCCTCAAAAGATGCCATCTGTCACTTTCTAACTCATCTAAGGGTAAGAAACTTTTTCTTAATATTTCTACAAATTCTATAACAATCTTGACACTATTTCTAATTTTGAAATTCAAAACTTGTTAAGTTATGGTCTCCCCCTTCCCTTTTAACTCTAGACACTATCGTGATGAGTTAAATATTTTATCATAATTTAATTTTCAACCTACTTCTTCCATAACTAATTTTTATCAAATGTTAAAAAATATTTTTGCATATCATCTATTCAAAAGTTTCAGTTTCGATATTAGATGCAGATATAACAACTTTTCTTTTTCCGAATTAACAACTTCTACATCAGGAAACACTTCAGAAGTAGGCCATTTTTCAAAAGATTGATGGAGCCAACTAGACCCCTCCCATCATTGAGATTTCACTAATTCTTCGGCATTGCAACCTCGTGAGGAAGGTCAGCTGGAATCAGTTCAATGAGATTGGGTCCTTTTCAAAACAATCATTCAAATTTTGCCAGTATTTTTAAACGTTTCTGGGACAAATATTTATTATCAGGAACTGAAGGACATCTATCTTTCCAAAAGGAAGAGATACTATATATCTTCCGTCATTTTCTCTGCTAACTGTTGATTTGAAATGTTCCCAAACTAATTTCTGCATTTCTTCTTTCGATTGCTTTTCGCTAGGATCTAAAATACCCAACGAATCTAAGTTCCATAAGTCTGTAATTTTAGCATAATTTACGTGTAATGACAGAACAAGAAGAGAACTATCTAACTTAGCATCAGAAATTTTCCCATTACTGTCCATCTCAGAATTGTCTGAACAGCTACTAATCCGCATGGAAGATGTTCCACTTTTTCCTGTAAATAACTTTCCTGCAACATCTGCCCCCAATAAAAACATGAATCTCATTAGTATTTTGTTCATGCAAGCAAATTTTGCTTTTAGGCGAAATGTCACTCAAAATATTCTTTTATCTTTTAAATCATTTATACAGTCTGAACTTCTAATTTTTTGGAATTGATGCACAAATTTTGTTTTGATCCATTACTTCTATTTTCATATTATTCATTTTATCCAAACTACTTAATTGTATGATATAACGGTTATGGCGTTCAGTGATTTCTGTTCCTCCAAAATAGCCCATGAGTTATCAATTCTTCTCTTTTATTCTATAGCTGTTTTATGTCTATCTATCTATCGAGAATCAACTAAATGTGTGGACATGTCTGTAGAAAATCACTTCCGTTGGCTAAACCTCCAGCAGCCGACCTTCTAGGGATCGTTTGCAAGATCGTCTCCTGTTTCATTCGAATTCATCGTTGAACTTTTTTTGACAAATCGGATATTTTTCATCCTCGCTTGTTACTGCGCCCACTCATGGTGGGCATTCTTGTTTTTACATTGATCGGCAACGCTGATTGACAGCTAGCTTTTCATCACCTTAACTCATAAAAAGAACTGTTCCACTGTAATATTTGTCCTGCTTTTTCAATCAATTGTTCATGTCCCAACAGCTTTAAGGTGGGCCAAGGCCGTCTGACTACTGGCAGATTTCGAGACAGGAGATGATTTTATTTTTAAGGGTTGGGGTTGTCAACCTGATGCCCAACGCTCTACAGTCATATTAGACAAAGACTACTGTTTAAATTAGATTCGAACCACTAGAAACATCCATGATACTTCCGGCACTCGAACCCGAAACCTGTGGCCCAGTGCGACCGAGCGCTAGTCACTCAGCCATCAGGCCCCTCTTCCACCATCGAATATATTTTCTTTCATTTGCCGGAAAATACGTGCAACAATTTCTTTCTTTTAAAATTGTATTTGCAATCCACCATAGGCAACGAAATGAAGAATTCTGAGTTTTAGAGTTGATCCTTTATAAATGTTTAATTTTCACCTTTGTTCATTTCTTTTTTTTCTTTCCATTGGATAAATTGAGATAAAGCAGCATCAGCGAGCATAAAACTCATAAAACCGACTCAAATCAATTCAAAACAAATCAACAGATTCTGTGTAGTCAGTCGAAAAATAGCTAAAAATTAAAAAAAAAAAAAAAAAATTGAGGTTACTTGTTTATGAAAATTTTAAATTGTTAGTTAAACAGTTGGGGCTTAAGAACTTTTCCAGCAAAAGAAGTTCTCGTTCCTCCCCATACATCCTTAAATAAATAACATTAATTGTTCCTTGGGTTACTGGAAGGAATAAAAATTTGTTTTTAAGATTTTGTATCTAAATTCAACAAATTTTTTTCCCCTAATTCTTCTCATCATTTCGTGACATGTTAGTATATTTTAATGCTTGTTTTATATAAACTAACAGTATCTCTATTATTTTTTTACTTGCAATGCAAATGAGCGATTACATCCTGTCATATCTATTGATGGGAAAATATCTTATAGATGCTAATATTATAATGAATTTCATTTTGTTTTTTTGTATTTCCTTTTGTGAAAAGATGCACAAAAATTTTAAGGTGAAAAAAATACTAATAAGGTGGAATTTTCTGTCAGGAAATTATTTTTTGCGATTCCTCAATAAATATTTAAAGTAGAATTTCAATAGAAATTAAATGATTTATTAACTATATAAGTTTTTTGAAGTTTTTACACACTTTTCAAGTTTGTCTAAATAATTTATCATTTACATATAAAATTTGTTCTGGTTAAGAAACCTATTTTTTTGTTCAATCAAAATTTGGCAATTTTTTTTTTTTTTTTTTTTTTTTTCTGATCCTATTTGGTAAAGTGTTTTTTGATTTTGATTTGATTTTATATTTCATTTGCAAGAAAGCGATTGCATTTCATTAATATAATTTTATTTAAAGAATTTTAATTTTGTACTTTCAGAAAATTAAATATATATATATATATCAACAAAATTTTAATTATATGTGAAATTATACTTCCACATATAATTTTTGAAAAATTTTTACGCTATAAATTATTTTGTACATTTGATTTTAAAATATATAGAAGAGAAATTAATTATTATATGCAATTTCCAGGATAAAACTAGATTTTGGCGATTATAGTTTATATATGTAAAATTCATGAAATTTTTTTCAAGGAAAAAATATAAGATATACAATAAGGCTATAATTGAAATCTAGTGTACATTTTTGCTTAGTAATATAAATTATCTGTTTAATAAATTTGTAATGAAAAAATTGAAAATATTTAGTTCTATCTGTAAACATATATAAAAAAAAAGGCCCCCACTAAAAATATCCAGCCGATTTTGGATGAAAAACATTTTAAATTTCCACTTGATTTATACTACGGTTTGTAAATGAAAATCTGAATTTTTTCATATATTAATTTATTTTGGTTTCAAGATTTCTTCAATTGATGAAATAACCGTATCATCTGAAGATTTTAGATAGCATGTTTGTATTTTAACGTTGAAGATGTACCCATCATAAAAACTTATTTCTTTGATATTATTGGAAAACTAATGAGTGACTATTCCAAATATATTTCTATATTAAATGACTGTAAGGCAGTCTCGTTCTTACCCATTTCTATGGCCTTGAGGTCAACAGCCATCTTCTAACATGAAAAACAAGAATTCAATGCAAATTTTATAGAATTACTCTTGTCAAAATTTTTCCACTTTAACAATTTAAATGCCACTCAAATGCACTCTCGTGCAAGTTTTTGTAATGAGTGTAAAATAGTGGAAATCTCTCCAAAAGAGCAACAATTTGACCACTTTTCCAAATGTAGTGCATGTATAATGTTAATGAATAAAATGTTCTTTTTTGTTTAATTGTATTAATGAATTTGACAGGCTTGTAAGACTTTTATGAGTTCAATATATATCATTTTTATCTGATGATCCTATTATATTTGCGATTGAAAAGAGACCAATTAACAAACAAGTGGGTGTAAAAGATTAACCGAAATAGCATTTATCTCATCATGAATAGGTACTCTTCTCATATTTTAAGTAATTTTGAGTGTATAGTCATGTGAACAATTATTTTAAATGATAAAAATTACTACTGGACATGAATATTCTCAAAATGTTTTGAAAATTTGTAACATAAGCGTCAATGGCATAATATGTCAAAGTGTCTCGTTTTTAAAATAAGTTTTTTTTTTTTTGAATTTTCATGATTTAATGCAATATTTTAATTTCATTACATATTTTTTAAATTAAAATTTTTACTTTATATTAGTGTTTAATTGAATCCTGCCTCCTAGCATTATTTATAAGAAAATTTATTTTTTACAAGATTGAGTTTGTCATTCTTGCTGTAATAATAATGCATAAACTTTGAAACATTCATGTTTTATGAAAATACATGATTTGCTCCTCCTCCTTCATATAGAAAAGGTACATTTTAAATACTCGTGTATATGTTTAATAGATTTTACTCAGACATTTATTATTATTCAGAATTTTCTTACTAAAATTTTGAAATGAAACTAAAGAATTGATTTTTTTTCCCAATATCTGGAAATAAATTTCCTATAGCCAATTTAAAAAATAATAATTTTTATGTTTAAAGTATTTCATATTTATTTTCAAGAGGAAATTTATTATAAAATAATACTATATATATATTTCAGGTGTGAATACGTTTATGGCCAGAATATGGTTGGTTCTCAAGAGGAATATTTAATTGCCCAAATCGACCATAACCTCAAAATAAATAAAGCTGCAGCTAAGTGTTGGATGATTTTCGCTAAATCGGCTTATCCTCAGAGCTTTACAATCTTATTTCAATTGTATAAAATGGAATGTGAAGAAAATAATGTAATCGAGAGCGCAGAATGTCTTAGCGATCTGGTACAAAAATTCCCAAATGAAAAAAGTCTTATCATGGAATTGAGAAACATTGCTAAAGCATTATGTTCAGATTCTGATGAATTTTCAAAAAATGTATTTGAACATCTTCCCGAAGAAGTTAAATATAATGTAATGATTTCTGTTTCACGAAATACACAGTCTGTCGAAGAACATTGTGAACTCATGTTGCTGTTTCTAAAGCGAATGCCTAGTTCTAGATTGCTTCAACATGGTATTAATATTATTGATACATTAATGGCGGCAGAAGATCGTCCTGGCATTCTTATACCCATCAACCTTTTTCGGAAGATGCTAGTTTGCGATGCATTACCCTTAATTTTACATATTGCACCGTATGATTATAAATTTAAAGTTATATTCAAGCTTATGCAAAAAGCCATCGAGTTTTATGTCTGTTGTATGTTCACATTTCCCACTGCACAAGATGCTTCAATTAGGAAGGATATTATTGCCCAATCTGATACAAATCCTGATGAAGGTTGGAAAGCTCTATTTAAATTGATAGAAACTGTTGGTAATAAATACCGATGGAATTATCCAGAAATGTTTGTATCAAATTTTAGTGAATCAAGTCTACAGCAATTATTAATATTATTGAAAAGAAAGAATAAAACAATGGCTAGCTTAAGTAGTGAAAAGACTAGACGTGAAGATATACCTGGTTATGAAGAAGCCTATTTTAGTTTGATTGTATCATTTTTTTATTATTTGTATACTTTTGGAAGGCTGGTTTTCCCCAGGACTTCTTCAGGTCCCGTTGAAGGGCCATGCCAATATTTTCTAATGGAAGGAATTGCAGCTCCTCAAGAAAATTGTCCTACAACACTTGAACCTGAATTCAAGCATACAGAAAGAGGGTATTGTATCAATATTTTTAATAAGGAATATTTACTTCAGTTGCATTTCTATCCTTTTTTAATTAATTAGTAAATTTTTGTGATAATTTTAGAAAACTTACATAAATAGCATTTCAATTTTTTTTTTTAAAAAGATATTTCAATGAATTCTATGTTTTGTTAATTATTTTATTTAGGCTTTTTATGATTTAATTTCTTTATCTTCATTTAAAAAATTATATGTTTTTTTTCATATTAAAATATACTAAACAATGTGCTATTCTTCACAGGGAGGGAGAGGGTTCTCATACATGAATGAAAGATATGATACTTTGGACAGAATTAATATTAAAAAAGGTCTACAGCATTTCTATTATTAAATTGAATACTATCTATATGAACACAAACTGAATCTTCGATGAAATCCAATACTTTCTTGCATTTAGTCTAGAGTGGTAACAAGTAGGAACTAAACATCCATCAACAATATCTGTGCACACGTTAATAACGACACTGTGTTTTGTAGCACATAATTGCTTAGTATGGGGACTTAAAAGCTTGCATTATAGGGATAGAAGGCCCTTCATGAGAAAAGGATTGAGATTCTTCCATTGGATTTGTCACCTTGGCAACTGCTAAGAAAGGCCATAAACAGTTAAAATATGGCAAATGGAAGGGCATGGCAATTTGGAATATTTTGTATAGTAACCCTAAAAGGTGTGATAAAATAGGGGGTGGGCAGTAGGCTGTTTGCACTGTTACTTGGTTCTTCGTTTATTCTACTTTTTCTACTACTTTTGTATATATATATATATTTCAAGTAAGGATTAATTAGCAAAGTAAGTAGTAATAATTAGCTAATGAATTAATTAGATGTTCTGGCAGCCATATTGTGTGTTTCGTAGCATAGATTCAATCTTTTAGTTTACTTTCACATTTATGTACATAGTGATATATACTTGTATATTTATTTACTTTTAAATATTTGTTTATTTCTTTACTGTTAAATAACTGTTTATTGATTTAATTTTAGTTACTTTTAATTAATAGAATGCATCCATTCCTTTTTGCATTTAAAGAATTTGTTAACTTTAAAAGAAGAATTTTAAGAAAGTTGGCATTTCTTAGAACACTCATTGATAACAATTGCTATTTTATGTACTTATATGTATTAACTTAATAAAAGTTTATAGTTTTATTTTATTTATTCTAAATCATCTTTATATATATATTCATCCCAACAGATACATAGTGGTGAGCATGTTTGCCTCTCCGGAAAATTCCAGCCTGCTCACTTCTTCATTTGTAACAGCTGTAGAATGTTGGGAAATGTTACATCATCATCAGAATTTCATGAAAGAATTCAAAATCCTCTGCAAGAATATCCAACTGGATACATGGCCTGTTTTTCAAGAATTCTATATTAACATGCTGATGTATGAACGAGCGCACCGCGATGCCATTGAACACTTAAGTCGAGTGCAAGGAAATGGTGATATGGTGGCCAAAAATAAGACCTCTCTACAAATTGCAAGTTGCTATTACTTCCTTGGAGAATACAAACTTTGTCTTAAACTTCTGTTCGATGTCATCTTAAATTTGCAGACAACTACTTCAAATTCTATGCTCCCTTCAATCGGCAAATGCCCGGCAAGATTTCTGTATTTCATGGGTTACAACAACAAAGAAATTTTGCAATATTGCGTATCTGTGTTACTGAAGCTTCACAAGTGCAAGGAAAATGTGGATGAAACTTATAAAGATGCAACTTTAGGATATATGCTTATTCTAATGCAATATGATGTAGAACAAGAATTTGATTTATTAAATAATATTACTGATACAATTAGAAAGAAAAAAAGCTTCTGCTTTCCAAAGTTTTTCAAATATATTATAAATGTTCATATTTTAGAGCAAATTGCTCATTTAGCAACACCTGTTGGTGGCGGTGTAAAATTGGACATTTTACCCAATTCAACTTGTCAGATGAGTAAACAGCGAGCTGTAACTCGTGGAGTTAACAAAGGTGCAAGAGATGATTTGAAGCAAGCTTTTGTTAATCAGATGGCTAGATCTTACGATGACATTGATAATCTTTTCATTGAGTTTTTGAAAGAAGAAATTAACTTTCTTCTTTTACCATTTAATGATTCATTATGACACATGATTGGTGGCCAAGAAGTTGATCACGAAATGAATTTTGGTAAATCACAGCGACCAAATTTTATAAAACACAATTTATACCAATGTGAAAAGTAAAAGAATGAAATTATTTGAAGATGTTTTTTTTTCCCACCATAACTAACTTTTTATATAACAAAAAAAAACACACTTTTTTTTCTATAGAATATTGATCTTTCATTAATGCATTTAAGATATATCATTATGTTTGTGTATTTTATCTTAATTGTTAAATTGTCATTGCAGTGTTATTTTATTTGTGCATAACTTGAAATTAGTTTATATTAAAATTGCTGATTACAAAAAGTTTTTAAATTTTCTCTTAACTGAATACTTAAATACCAAATAGAGAAAACTGTAAAACATTAAATTTTTTATAATTTTTAAGTATCTAATTTTAAAATGTACTTAAATATTATATATGTAATAAAAAATTAATATCTAGGATGAACTTTTCATTTGATGATTTTATTTATATAAGCAATTAGTTCATTTTTTATTATTTTCCTAAGTGAATTGGACTTGTATAAGAAATTATGTTGGTGTAGAGATGTATTTGTGTAATTAATGTCTTTAAATAACAATAAATATTGTATGAATGAAAATGATAGATATTTTAAGCAGACATTATTTTGATAAATCAAAAGCACAGAAGACATTACATAGTCTCGATCTTTTGAATCAGTGATTAGTAAAGACCAAATTAAGGGTTGCAGTGAAAATTAAAACACTCGAATACTTAAAAGACAAATGGGAAAATAATTAAAGAAAGAAAAAAATAAGTACAGAAAAGTACCAAAAGAATTGTTTAAAAATAACTTTTATAAGAGAGTGAATTTTATGACAGGGATATTATTGTTGTGATTGCTGAGATATTATTATCCTTGTCTTGTTTTTTATGTGAAAAATAGGATGCAGGAAACTATGAATAGTGAATACATTGCTTTGATTTTAGATTAATTCATCACTAATATGGCTAAATGAGGAGATAATAGTGGTTCTAACTTAGTGTTCCATGGACATTTTGGGAGTCTATAAGCTTAGATGAGGGGAAAAATCATTCTTTATTTTCACTGATCTGAAATATTCAGACAAATTTCTAATATGAATGTATGCAATAAATTGTATTAGTATTAATTGTATCTGTGATTACCAATGAAAACCAATTGATTCTTTATTGCACAGCAATATTTGTATATTGTACTTGGTGTATCTAGGAAAAATTGTGTATATTGTTATTATATGTTTTTAACGACTGATTTACTTTTATATTATAATGAAAATGAAGAGGGAAGAAAAAGGGTTTTGGGATTTTTTTTTTTTTATTAATTTTATTTTGATTTTATACCCTAAAAATGACAACATATAATTTTTTTATAACTTGGAATATAAAATGAAATTTTCTATAACACTGTTATTTATAAACAAAGTAGGTTTTCAATTTCTATTTTAAATTTTATTATTTCCAAATTCGAGATATATTTGGCTATGTTTTAAAATTTTAATAAAGTAATAAAAAATCCGGACTAAATAAAATTTTGGTATTTGACATATCTACTTTAAGTTTAATTTTTCTTCAGAAAGCAGATAATAAAATTACTAGACTCTTATTTGATTATCATAGTTTTTGTAACTCAATATTGTTTTTAAAAAAGAGAGATATTTGTGCAAAAAATATTAACAAATGATGTACAAAAATTTTCTCAATGTGAAACGAAGTTTCAAGTCACCAGGTTCATGTCCAGAAGATTTCAAGTTAATTTCTTTTTAAGCTTTTTAATTTACTATTTATTTATCACAAAATGAATGTTTTTTTATTTATTGCAAAAGTATTTGATTTTACACCATTGGCTCCCATGCTGTTGTTTCTTTATGTTTCAATCCCATGCATCACAGATGCATGGGATTGGAACATAAAGATGGAACACACAACAGCAAAACTGTAACTCATAACAAAAAAAAATAATGACGTCAAAACTGTGTCTACATAAAGATAAAAAGAAAATTAGTTGCTGGATGCCAATTGCATCAACTGCCTAGCCCTCCAATATTTGCTGTATAAGTTTTCTTCGTTTAATGAAGAACAGCATAGCAATTTATCTTTGTCCATCTCAGAGTTCTGGTTGCATAAGTATATAACTATGCTGTGTAGATGTTTGGCAAGACAATCACATCCAGGCAGAAAGCCACTACTGTGATGGATAGGGGAGTCTGGAATTTTACAAATCAAGCCTCTTCACTTCTTTTCTTAATTTCTTCTAATAATTGATGCCATAATTTCCCAAAAAATGAATGGTATACTTATTGCATCATACTACATTTATGTGTAATTATTGCATTGTACCAACTAAAAGTGCATGAACTGAAAGCATATTTGCCAATATCTTTAATAATGCATGGCCTGTCTTTTTGATTTAATATGCTCTTTTTTGTTGTGTTAATTTACTTAATTGCTGTCTTCAAAATTTCTCTTAATATTTTTTACCATAGAAATTTATATGTTTTTCCAAAATTTGCTTAATTGCTCAATATGATTAAGTTTGATCAACTTAAATCATATTGAGCATCAAGGTTAATTTATCAAACACCATTGGAAAAGATATAATATTTCTGGGAAGAGAGAGTGGCATTACTTCTTGATCAAACTATGGGACAACTTATGAAAAAATCAACTATGTTTAATTAAATTAATTTAAATCTACACTTAATTAAACCTTAACCCTTTCTTTAACTAATAATACTGTACAATAATATTGCACAGATATTGAAGCATTTGGCAATTCATTTTATTATTTATATTTTTCACCCCTAAAAATTTTTGACTTGCATTGCTAGTAACAATCACTACCTTTAATGCATTTTAAATTCTTCGTTACAACTATTTCTTTTCAATGTCATTGCCTTATAGAAATAGGACTTATTTTGCTTTTTGCATGTTCATTTAAGCAGTAAATAGTTTTAACTAATTAGCTCACTAAGTTAAATATTCATTTTTTAATTGACAAGTTTTATCATAATAGTGAATTCTGAAGAAAATATACCAGTTACTTTGGGATTAGCTGAAATATACCTTGCAGTTAAGTGCAATAGTTCATATGTATAACTCTTTCAATTGCAGTTTAAAATTAAATTTAAAAAATTTCCAATATTCCTAAATAGCTTGTGGGAGAAAGAAAAATTAAATAATTCTTATAAATGGGCTTGGTAAAAAGGTATTAGAAGTAGTTTTGTATGAATTGAAAAATCATGGTCCACTTCTATATTTTTGTATTCATACTGTTGAAGAACTTAAGAATAATGAAACTTCTGGTGCAGATATTTTCAATGTTTTTAAGCAACTGAAGAAATGGGCTTAAATCTCAATGAGATTAGAAAGTTTTTGGCTTTCAAGTTCATCAACATTTGAAAAAAAATTAGATATGCAGAATTTTAAAAGATTATCTAAGACTTTAAATTATTTTTTGTTTAGCAATTATTTATTTAAAGAACACTTTAATGGAAATTCTATATTTGGCAAATTGTTGAAGTTACTGAATTCAAGCTAAAAGAAAAGTTGGATTTGAATATGGATGACCTTTTGAGGAAGTATTTGAAAGAATTTTGACTTCATTAAAAGATCTGAACATTATACAAGATCCAAATGACACATGATTTAAATAGTACTGATTATAAATGTATGAATATTTTATTTAGTTTATATTGTTAATTTCTATAACATCATATTGTGAAAATTTTTTTTTTTTTAGTATGAGGTCAACTAAATAGAGAAATGAGTGACTAAATGGTGAAATGAATTTAAAATTAAATAATTATTATTTATATATATTTTAATTTGAAAGATCATTGTTAGAATTTTCTGAAGAAATTGAAAGTGATACTTATTACCTCAAATCTGTAAAAATTCAGAACAAACATATTTTTAAAAATTGAAAATTTACTTTAGTTTTAATTTTAAAAGTTTTAAATATTTTTTTTTTGATTTTTTTCTGTATTTTTAATTGAATTTTTCTATATAATAATAAATTATAAGTATTATTCTAATAATTTATCTATTCTGTTTAATAAGTTGTTATAATATCTAAACTAATTGTTTACTTTGCACCTTCCGGGTATTTAATTTTTTTTATATTTTTCAGACAGGTAAATAAATGTAGTGTATACTTATTTTGCCTTTTCTTGGGAGGCATTTTCAGGACTAAAAAGTGGGAAACGCTTCGAATCAATGGAAAAAGTGAAATGAAATTGTTGCATTCGCTGATTCGAACAAAACTACAATGCTATTCTAATGCTTAACAATGCTGTTAACAATATTTAATGATATTACAAATTAAAAGAATGAATCAGTAGACCTATAACCCTGCTATCTAAAAGTTGCTTATTGAGGAAAGGAGAATACTTAAATCCAGACAAAATCTTAATTGCATATGCATAAACATTGTTAATGATTAAGAATTTTTGTTTTTCAAATTGTGCAGAAAAAATTATGGTGAAAGTATATTTATAATTAAAAACAATTTAGAAAGTAAAATAAAACTATACCTATATAATAGAATATTTGAAATAAACAAAATATTAAAAATTAACATAATCACATTAACTTCAAAAATTGAATATTTGAAATAATTTACATTTCAATCGTTTACTAATTAAATTTAGCCTCTTGATTCCCTTGGTCCCATATGTGGACATTAAATTTTGTATAATTATAATTACTATCATTAATAAAAAGAATAAAAATTTGTTAATAAATTATTCACTACAGAATTGTATGGTTTGGTTGCACTGATAATGGTATCTACAGCATACAGTGAGGAATATGAAAATGGGATAAAGTAGTATTTCTACTGTCAGTTGTAAACTATTTTCATTATAAATGACAATAGATGGCGCCACGACCAAGAGGCTCTTCCATAACTCCTCCTCCTGTAACTCCATATAAGGCGAATTTCTTATACGGGGATGAAAAATGTAACAGCAAGGGCAGAAGAAGGAACGCCAGTGTGGTTGGCGGACAGTTGCTCGAATACGTATTGTTGGAATGTGAATAAATATTTGATATATATCAATTGAAAGTGTGTTAATTTATGAGAACATCTCATTTCTCAACTGTCTTCTTTTTCAAGACAAGTTATTATCAGAAGTGGGATTTAGGATCTACAATCTGACATTAATTACGTTTTGAGTAGTGGAGGAAAAAAGGTAAATGATTTCCTTTCTATGTTGAAGTTTAAAGTATAAATATTTTTAAGTATTGAATATTTCTTTCAAGTTGATATATATGTTTAAAGTATTTCTCAAGTATAAATATCAAAAGGTCGTTGATGAATGAAGTGGTATATGGGGATGTGAAGCAACAAGGACTATAATCCCCAATCACTATATATATGAACAGTTTTTTCCTTATTTTTAATATGTCACTCTCCACAACGCTCTACGATCGTGTTAGACCGGGACCTACGGTTTAAAGTGGATTCCGAACCACTACAAACATCCATGGCACCGCCGGGACTCGAACCCGAAACCTGTGGTACCGAGCGCTAGCCACTGGCCATTCAGGCCCTCAAAAGGTCGTAAAAGTGATCTTATAGAATTAGAAACAGAACTCGGTGTAACGATTCCACCGGAAGCTGTCATAGTTAATATTAAAATATTAATAACAAGTAGTGAAAATTATGACGAAGAATTTGTTAAGCAAGTTTTCGAAAGAATAATTCAGGAAAGAATTAAAAGAGAGGAAAATGAAAGGTTAGAAAAGGAAAATGAAAAGTTAGAAAAGGAAAAGAGAAAAGCAAAGAACTTTTGAATTGGAAAAATTAAAACTGCAAAACGAAAATAAAGTTATGTACCAAACGTCAACTGAATATGATACTAATGCTCCGGAAGTAAACAAATCAGTTGATTTAAGAAATCTTATGCAGAGATTTAATCCGAAGGAAGGAGATATAACGTCATTCTTAATTTTATTTGAACGGCAGGCAAAGCGAGTGGGTATAGAGGAAAACGATTTTGTATTCCATTTATTAGGATTGCTACCCTTTGAAATTACCCAACTAATCGCTAGAGAATCTGAAGAACAAGCTAATGAATATGTATTTGTTAAGAATCGACTGTTAAAGAGATTTAAATTAAGCCCAGAAATATTTCGCCAGAAATTTATCAATCATACTAGGGATTCTAAAGGTACGTGGACAGATTTCGTTTTCGAAATAAGTAATTATTTCAACGAATGGTTTGAAAGGATTAAAAATTAATGATTTCGATTTCCTTAAAAGAATTAATTATAACAGATCAGTTGAAAAAACGGGTTCCAAATTTTATGCGAGAACATTTTTTGATACATGGCCTAAATATGTAAATCCGAAAGAGTTGGCAGGAATATTAGACGAATACGAAAATGTTCGTATCGGAATGAAAATAAATAATGAAAGCAAGAATAATAAATTTGGAGGTCATTGGGATGACGCAAGAAATTATTCGCGATTTATCAAATTACCATAAAAGTGGATTCCAAACTAATAGGATGGAAAACAAAAATGCTATGATAAGTCATAAATTAAATGAGAAAGAAAACTCGCGTACATATGTTGATAGTCATAAAGTATTTAATTCATCTATTCGTAATGAAAAAGGTGAACCCAAGTGTTTTTCATGTAATTTATTCGGACACATCTCAAAAGATTGCCCAAATCCTTGTACTTTATGTGGTTTAAAGGGGCATTCAAAAAATATTGCTCAAAGAATAAAAAAGAAATTAGCTTAAGTGTGATTGACCATGAATCGTCCGCAACTGCTGACAAGTATTTGGGAAAGGCTACAATTAATAATCGTTCTGTTAGTTGTTTGCTAGATACTGGTGCTTCTTCTTGTTTACTGAAATAATCGCTTGCAGAACGTCAGGAATTAATATGACGCCTTGCAAAAAAGATCTTTATTCCTTTGGGAATCAAAATGTCC
Source organism: Caerostris extrusa (assembly GCA_021605095.1). Classification (NCBI taxonomy): domain Eukaryota; kingdom Metazoa; phylum Arthropoda; class Arachnida; order Araneae; family Araneidae; genus Caerostris; species Caerostris extrusa. The sequence goes on from BPLR01006761.1 coordinate 39,785, forward strand.
AGTTTTGCAGAGTTTAGGAGCAGCAGTTATAGATTTCCAAATAGGTGAAGTAGTGGGAAATGATATTCCCGTTTTAATTGTTCCAGATTCGGCTCAACCAGTTGATTTATTAGTCGGGCGCACTTTTTTTAGATTTACCATATATTGCGTATGCTAGGGTCGGGGATATTTTGCATATCGGTTATGCAAAAGATTACCCATTTATTGATTAAACTGCATCGAAGAAACGTCACGTATTAAATTGCAAGTGGATGAAACTACGAAAATAATAAATAATGGCATAAATTTTTTTTTAATTCTTTGTTAGAAATAAAAGAAGGTAAAACTATTATACCAATTATTAATATTGGATGTAAGGAAATAATTTTAAAAAGAAAATCAGAACATTGGAAATGTAGAATTAGTGGAGGAGGTCAATTTGGAACCAGATTTAAATTATGTTAATTTGATTACACTTCTTCAGTAGAAATATTAAATGTTAGTTCAGATAATGTAGAGCGAAATCCTATAAGTTAGAACAAATAAAAGTTAATTAACACTTAACTGAACAACAACAGAAGGACATTGTTGATTTGTTGAATGAGTATAGAGACTGTTTTGCATTAAACATATTGGAATTAGGATGTACAGGACTGATAAAAATGGATATTAAAGAAGTTGAGGGTTCAAAACCTGTATGTATGAAACCGTGTAAAACAAATTCAGCCGAAAGAAAAGCAATTAAAGAAATCGTTAATGAATGGAAAGAACATGGTATTGTGAAAGAAACACGTTCACCACATTCAAGCCCTGTTCTTTTAGTGCGTAAGAAAACTGGTGAAAATCGACTAGTTATTGACTATAGAAAACTAAATAATCAAACGATCAAGGATAACTTTCCTCTTCCCAAAATTGATGATCTTTTAGAACAACTACATGATTGCAGTCTGTTTACAACTCTCGATTTGGCTCATGGGTATCTACAAATCCCATTGACAGAAGAAGCCAAATTAAAAACTGCATTTATCACACCAGATGAAACTGGACAATTTGAAAGATTGATATTTGGATTAACAAACGCACCAGCAGAATTTCAACGGTTAATGTACCATACTTTAGGTGGCTTATGCAACAAAGATGTTTTATGCTGTCTCGACGACATCCTTGTACATGCCAAAACTTGGGAAGAAATGATTAAAAATTAGGTAAAGTATTCAAGGCTTTACGAGAAGCTAAGTTAACATTAAAATTGTCTAAATGTGAGTTTGCAAAAGATGAAGTAGAATTTTTAGGCTTCATTATTAATAAGAATGGATTAAACCAGGCTCAAGAAAGGTAGAAGTAATTTCTAAATTTCCCCAACCGACAAATTTGCATGAAGTTAGACGCTTTCTCGGCTTAACAAGTTTTAGGAGATTTATTCAAAATTATGCTATGAAAACAAAACCTCTGACTGACCTAACTAAGAAGAACGAAGATTTTAAGTGGGGAGAAAAACAAGAACAATCTTTTAATGTTTTGAAAAGTGAATTGACTCGACAACCTACTTTAGCACTCTATAATCCCGAAGCTAAAACTGAAGTTCATACTGATGCAAGTGCGGAAGGTATCGCTGGCATGCTACTTCAAGTTGGAAGTGATAACAAGTGGCACCTAGTTTACTGCGTTAGCAAGAAAACGACTGAAGCTGAAAAGAATTATCATTCAAGTAAATTGGAGTTAATGGCTATTGTATGAACATTAGAACAATTGAGACAATTTTATTGGGAATAAGTTTTACAGTTGTCACTGACTGTCAAGCATTAATTTACAGGAATGCCAAAAAATCATGTAATCCTCAGATAGCAAGATGGAGTATACTTATTCAGGAATATGATTTTGAAGTTCGCCACAGACCAGGCATAAAAATGACACATGTTGATGCGATGAATCGAGCTCCCGTTTCAGAATCGGAAGATACTATAACAAACCTCATAGAGAAGAAATTTGAAGTATGCCTAACACTAAGTGAAGATGAACAAATTTTGATCATTCAACATGCTGATAAAGATTTAAGAAAATTAATTGACATTTTTAAGAAGGAAGAGCATGAAAGAACATATGAAGAAAAGCAACAAATTGATAATTTTGCCTTCAAAAGAAACCGAATCTATAGGAGAATCAAAGAAAAAGGAAAAGAGAAACTTCTGTATGTGATTCCAAAAGTATGAGAAAAAGTACTGCTGTGAAATTTCACGACCTTATGGGACATTTTTCTGTTGATAGGACTGTTAGCAAAATAAAAGAGTTTTACTGGTTTCCATACATGAAGCGTTACTTACGGTAACATATCTCAATGTGTTTCGAATGCTTAGTCAACAAGACTCCAGGTGGAAAACAACAAGGATATCTACACCCGATTAATCCTTTAAAAGACCCTTTTCAGTTGTTCACATAGACCATTTAGGACCTTTCGTGAAAAGCACACGAGGAAATCGAGATTTATTAATTATAATTGATAACTTCACAAGATTTACCAGACTTTGTCCAGTCAAAAATACTGCCTCCCAACATGTTTTAAAAGCTTTGAAAAACTTTGTTGAAGATTTTGGAATACCTGACCGAATCATAAGCGATAGAGGCTCCTGTTATACATCGCATCAATTTGAAAAGTACTGTCATGATAACGGAATAAAGCACACCTTGAATTCTACTCAACATCCTATGGGCAATAGCTTGTTAGAACGAACCAATAGAACAGTTCTTTCTACAATAACGACGTCCATGAAAGATTCACGACAGAAAGATTGGGATTTACGTATAAAACAAGCAGAAAGGAATTTGAATAATACGGTGAACAAAACCACAAATAAAACGCCATTCGAAATTCTTCATGGCTATTCACCTAGATTTAATGACGGAGTCCTTCGAAGAGTCGCAGACGAAAGTATTGATGAGTGGACTGATCCCAAAAACGTTCAACAAGAAACTAGAAGTGTAATAAAAAAGAAACAAGACAAAATGAAGAAGTATTACGACCAGAAAAAATGCCGAACAATTACTTTTGAACCAGGTGAAATAGTGGTTGTTCGACGTTCAGCAAAATCAACGGAGAACCTACCAAGACTCAAGCAAAATATAGAGGACCCTAATTGTGACTGAGGTCCTCCCCAACGATACTTATCGAGTGACTCAGCTGGAAGAACAAGAACGAGGCAGATTCTACATCACAACAGCACACGTGAGTCAACTCAAGCCATGGCGACTTCATAAAGACGATTGTGACTCGGATGATGAGGAACCCCTGGGATCTTCTAGTGTCTCTCCAGATAATACATGTAACGACTAGTGCCCCATTCATCAATAACTATAAACATTGTTCCTGAACTTTTTTTTTATTGAACTTTTTTTTTTTTATCTGAACTTTTAGGAACTCATTTGGACAATAATCATATTAGAACTTTAACATCTTTTTTTTATTATTACATGTTTTATGTGCTGTATATATATATTGTGTTTATTTTTGTATATGGTAAAGTGTAATTACTAAGTAAAATTTATGTGGCAATTGCTTGGTCAGGATGCCCGAATGTAAACTATTTGTCATTATAAATGATAATAGATGGCGCCACGACCAAGAGGCTTTTCCATAACTCCTCCTCCTGTAACTCCATATAAGGCAAATGTCTTATACGGGGATGAAAATGTAACAGCAAGGGCAGAAGAAGGAACGCGAGTGTGGTTGGCGGGCAGTTGCTCGAATACGTATTGTTGGAATGTGAATAAATATTTGATATATATCAACTGAAAGTGTGTTAATTTATGAGAGCAGAAAAAGAAGACGGTACTTACGTATTAACGGTACCTTAGCGATAGTTGCGCCAATAAAGAGCACACTCGCCAACCGCAGTTACAGATTTGGCGGTTTTAAGTGGCGTCAATCTATTCTATTGGTTTGGTAACCTTAGTAGCTGTTAGATTGGCGACACTTAAAAATCGCCAAGGTACCGTTAATACGTAAGTACCAAGAAGACAACATAGTATTGTTGGATTGTTCGCACAAATAATTGATAAAAATTATTACAAGATGTTATTGTTATCGTGTCCATGGATTTAAAATATAATTATCAAAGTTAGATCAAGTTAAAAGTCTTCACGATAGCTGCCGCTAGCAATACGCTTCACTCTACAGGACTTCTCTTAAGTTGGCCTCGATTGGCACCATACCCAATTGCAAAACATGGGGAGTGAGTGCTGGGCACTCATTACAAGATGTATTAATGTATTTAATTTTAATAATTAATGCCCCGTATAATAATATTGAATGATTTGTGACCTGAACGCATGAAATCATTTTGCTTATAATTTATTAATACTCAGCGACGACAAATGTGGACTTTATGGGGTTTTTTCAAGAAATTTTATCAATATAAAATGAATAAATCATAATAAAACAAAAAAAAGTAAGCCCTTTTTTTCTTACTATAAAAATCGTCTCTGAAAAGGTTAAATTAAATAAAATTTCTAAATTCAATTCATCAAATGGAGGTAAATGGCATCAGTCCCACACAAAATCGAAAATAAATTTTGTTCAATTAATAAAAAATTATTCGAATATATCTGTAATTTTTTATTAGTTATAAGGTTCAAGTATAACAACTTTAGTGAAAAAAAATTTCAATGCTATGTGTTATAGATTTTAAGTTAAAGTGGAATATCGTATATGCAAACATTTATGTTACATATATCAACAGGGACCTGAACGGCCGAGTGGCTGGTGCTCGGGTACCAGGTTTAGGGTTCGAGTCCCAAAGGCGCCATGGATGTGTGTAGTGGTTCGGAATCCACTTTAAACCGTAGGTCTTGGTCTAAAATGATCGTAGAGCGTTGCGGGGGTAGTGTTACTCTGCGTTCGTAGCTTATCTTCAAGCCACACGTACCACCTGGGTAGTGCTAAGTGAATAACATCGATGCAGCGCTTGTCTTAAGGCATCCCAAGACAATTGTCTAAGTGTTTACCAGCTGCATTAGAACAAATATATATCAACAGTGAGCAAATAAGGCTCTTTCTATGTTTAAATGGGCTCCGAAGAACTGTGTATTTTTATATAAAATTTGCCACGAAAATTATTTGAAACCAGAAACATTTAGGTATTTTCGTCGTTCATAAACAAGTTCCTTCATAATTTGAGGAAAATAAAACTAATGAATATAAATAAAAAGATTGAATAGCTGAAAAGAAATATTAAAGCTAGAATGGAAGATCTCAGAAATTTCAAATCTAGATTTAAGTTTGTTTTTTTAAATCCATTTGTAATTCATATTATTCAAGATGGATTTTTCTGATTTAATATTTTCCGAATAGAAATAAAAGAGGACCAATCATTATAAATGCACCACAAATCTCCGCGATATATATCTTTTCTCTATTAAATCCAACCGTTTCAATCTGTAGAAAGATAGCTCTTCTGAGAAAAAGTGGAATTCAATATTGAATATGTCAACAAGATTTTCCATGAGTTCCTGGACCGTTCCTTTAGACTTGTCGCGGGCCATTACTACGTACAGAGTTATATGTATAGAACAGGCCCGACTGATATAACAGATGTCTGATCCCTTTGCGACTATGGCGTGCCTATAACTGAGAGGACCTCCTCATATGCACTACTGTTTTTAACTATTTCCCGTTTTCTGATACTGTCAGTGCCTTTTGTGATTATTTCATCTTTCGTTACTATATTGGGGTGCTCGTCAATTGACTGAGTGATCGGAGACGGACATAGTATAAAAAAATCTTTTTCCCTGATTAAATTTTGGAAATTGGTATCAGAAAGAAAGTATCATAACTTAATGAAAGACGACGACAACTTATTCAGCAACTTGCTGAATATTGGTCATTTCAATTTTTGGTACAGCATATTCTTGTGAATAAGTTCAACTATGAAGTGCGTTAAGTCAAAAATATCGTACATAATTAACTAATCGACATATTAAAAAATTTCTGTGAACAGCCTTGACAAATAACAAGGCAGTTTGAAAAATATCAAAGAAAATTTATTGAATTTACCATTACTAAATATTTTGTTTCTTTTTGTTAATTTTCTTTCAATTGATTTCATTTTATAAAATTTTTGTCTATATTTTTAAAATTTATATTGTCTAATTGATTTTCAATAACGTTAAATAAGTATTAGCGTTGCATCTTTTGTCAAAAATAAGGTATACATCTCAAAAGAAATATGGATTCTGTTTAGGGCATCGGTTAATCTTATATAGATAACTAAAGTAAAACCTTTTCTTATTGATTTCAAAGTAAGAAATTCTTCATTCACATGAGCATTAATTTTAAGATTGTATTCCAATTTATAATAACAATAAGACGATAGGCGGCTTTACAAGTATCCAAATCCAATGAAACAGATGCGACGAATAATCAATAAAACTGCCTTACATTTATTATAGTTTTCTATTAAACAAAATACAAAAAGAATATTAATTGGGTACGTTTATATTTAAAAAAGACATTTATAATTGCTGATTTACAATATTTTACGCATCCAAGTTCTTTTCATTCTTCCATTTGCTTGACATTTACATAATGTTTAACTAAAAGCTTGTTTATCACTATATAATCTAATAAAATCAAGACATTCCGTACTGATATGGTCACTCGAAAACACTTGTATTTATAATTTTATTGAATTTTGATTATTTTCTTTGGAATTATAGCCAGATAATCTCATTTATACATTCTCTTCGAATTATCGTTCATAATTGATCGATCAATCTTAAAGCGCATGCGCAAATGCAGCATGAAATTTGCGAGTTGCTTTTGTTAAATGTTGTGTTTATTTATATTACTGTGACCAAGTGCCCAAGCGCGTAATGTTTAATAAAACTTAGTTAAATTTTTTTTTCATAATTTTCACTTTTTAAATTTTGAATAGGACTTTTTTGAAGAATTTGATTAATTGAACATCTTGAAAAATGGACTTATTCGGTGATTTGCCGGAACCTGGTACTTGGATTGTAGCTTTATTTATAAAAATGCAGACATGCATTGTAAATTTAATTTCAGGATTTATAAATTTTATTTATTAACAGGAAAAGGAAAGGATGTTGCAGAAGAAAGCTCAGTTGTTCCTGAATCTCAATCATGGGATACTGCAAATGTAGATTTCTTTTCTGATTTACCAGTACCATCTTCAACAACAGAATTTAGAGGGACTAAAAGAAAATTAGAGGATAACAACAGTAATGAGACATCTATTAATAATTTAGGTAAGATTTTATTAGTATTTTTTTATTTGAATACAATCTACTTTTCATCATCATCAATCTACTTTTCATTTTCATTTAGTTAATAAGTTTACAAAATATTGAAGACAGTTCTTAGAACAAAACAAATATCATCATTTGCCATATTAACTTGAGATTAATCATTTTTTCCAAAAAGAACAAATTAGAAGGGCTAAGTGTTGTGTTGTAATGTGTAAGGCCCAAGATTTACTTACACTATTAATTTCATTTACTTCTTTCTCTTAACTTCTTCACTAAATATAAATTTAAATAAATTAAAAATAAAAAAATAAATAAATAAATAAAAATAAATAAATAAATAAAATAAATATATATAAAAACTAATTAAAAATAAATTTAAAATGTGTAAAGCCTCATAGTGAAAAAAAAATTCCTTGAGTATTTAGTAGATATTACTATAATTGTTTCAAAATATTTTAACTGTTAAGAGAAAAAATAAAGAATACTGGCATTTATTTCTGGATTATTATGTGTAATTTCTTTCCCAATTATGGCATTTGTAAACATACTGAAATTACTTTTATTGTTTGATTTTCTTCCCTCTGCAGATGAGTATTAACTTTGTGCTTGTCATTATTAAATAAGGGTTTTGCAAACAAGTAATAGTCAAATTACCTTGCATTCTTATTCAGGTAAAAAAAAAAAAATAATAATATCACTATATTCCTTCTAGAGCTAAAAATTCAAAAGATTAATTGAAGATTAGGGATATAATATTTATACAGAATGAAATTATGTAAAACATTTCAGTAGTTTCCCATTAGCAGGATGCTACTTTGTGCCGATTCTGAATATTGCCAAATAATTTTCAATCATTTAACTAAGAAGGAGAAAAAATATTGTCAAATCCCAGCTTAGGAGACATGATAATTTAGCGACTTTTTCTGTTGCCAACAAGGAATAAATCACCAAATATGACAATGTGGATTTTTCTTTTTTTCAAATTTGTTCCTCCAACAGACTTCAAAGTTTCAACTTCTCCTTTTGCTTATAATGAGGGGCAAAACACTGTAAGATATGAAACTTTCCCCTATTAGGTGTAATTTGATATGGAAATGAGTTATATAAAGCATTTTACAATAAGAGTTCTTTAATTTAGCTTTGGGTGGTTAATCATTTCCTATCATCTAACATGCATCAAGCCTTTCGCTTTCAGTTTTTTGTGTGTGTGTAGAATAGGGTGTTTGTTAACCTTGAATACGTGGTTGTTAAACAGCGTTGCTTGCATTTTCGACCAATGTTATTCGTAACTGTCAGTTGACATTTCAATACAGCATAGAACATGAAAAAATCTGCAGAACTGTGAAGTTTCTAAATAATTTATTACTATTTTACAAATTTTAATACTATCCAAATGATTTGCAAATAAAAAAAAAAAAAATGCAACAGAATATCTTGTCTTGATTAATTTAGTAGATATAAGAAATTATGTTATAAACATAAATAAGAAGTTAAATGAAATTAAGAAATCAGAAAGCATAAAATTAAAAATATCAAACATGCTTTGTATTGATATTCTCAATTTTTTTTTCATTTGTGATAAAATCAATGTCAGGGCCTTTTTTGAAACTACATTAGCAAAAAAAATATTTTAATAAATTATTTATTGATAATTTAAATGTCTTTCTTGAGGCAGAATAATCTTTTATCTTGAAAATTTTGAATATATTTTTCATTATCTAATAAATTGTGATATTCACCTCAATTTATGTGGGAAAAAATTTCAAAACACTATGTTTGATGAGAACACTAAGATGCAAAAAAAATTATATAGGATTTATATAATACTAGTTAGGATTGTTAATTGTATTACAACATTTTTATTTTATAAAACAGTAAATGTTCATGTTTTCGTTGTATTACACACATCATGAATTTTTATAGAAAGAATAAATCTAATAAATATCATCAGATTCCATATTGTACAAGCATAACCTTTGATCAGTTTTTATCTTTAATTTGATAAAAGTGATGAATAAACTCATTTTTTAATGTATTTTTTATTTTTACATTTAAATTAGATAATAAATATTTTTTAAACTTTTCTTGCAGAAGTTAAAATGGAAGAATTATATTGTGTTCAAGGATTCTGTGCAGAAAAAAGGGTGAGAGGGAAGAAATGCAAGATTTTCATGTACTCATTGATGACTTTCATAAACAGATACCTGATCTCCATTCCTCTGTGTAAGTACTTATAAATAATATTCTCATTCTGTTCTTTTTAAAGCAGAAAAGTGTTTTGTAAGAGTTGTTAATTATATAAAATGTGTTTCTCATAGTTACACATTTCAATAGTAAATTTATAAATTATGTTCATTATCTTCTAATACTAATTTAATAATAGAGGGGTGACCAACCCAAATGATCTTGCAGACCTCTTTGGAAATGCATCTTAATTCCCCAGGCTGCATATAAAATTATATATCCCCATATTAGATTTAGACCCACTATAGACATTTTTTTTGGAGTGAAAAAATTGAAACATAATGAGTTCACAGAATATAATTTAATTATTCTGCGAACTCATAACTATAAACTCATCAATAAAAACAGGCAATATCTGTCATATATTCGCAAGAACTATTATTTTAAAATCAAAGTTAATTTTTTTTTTCATAATTTTGACAGTTAATTTTTTAATATATGGAGGCACAATATAATATATTTTTTTTTAATACATTGGTTTTCACTACGTTGGCCGTTATAAAATAAAAATATTTTGTAAAAGTGTGATAAATCTCGCGTGTCGGATCACACAGGAATCTCACAGGTTGGCCACTTCTGTAATAATACATTAAAAATATGAGTTTTCCATAAAAAAAAAAATTATATAACATTCCTCATGTTATTTTCAATTGCTCTGATTTAATGCATATTATAATTTTTGTATTTATTTATGGTAACAATTATTTTTATTTTTATGAAGGTTGTTTTATTTTGCAGCTCCAGGGTATCATATTATGCTGTGTACGATGGACATGGAGGAATCAGAGCTTCAAAATTTGCTTCCAATCATCTGCATCAAAACTTGGCTCAAAAATTTCCCAAGGGTATCCACAGTGTTCCAGTCTGAATTTTTTAACCATTTTGCCTCATTAGCTTTAAGGTCAGTCAATACTAGTCAGTTTGACCAAAATTATTATTTAGAAAGGGGGACCCTCGCTACTTTGGACAAGTTTTTCAGTAAGCATGGTAGGTCCTTAATAGAACCTCACTTCCTTACTGCACTTAAATGATCTAAGTTAGATATCTACAAACTGTTAAAAGTCAAGTCCTCTTTAAAATTTACTAAATAATTTATGTGAAAATTCAGTGCAGTGAACATTTATAATATTTTAAAAAAAAGAACATTTAAAAACCCAGTTTTCTAAAAATAGCAAAATGGGACAAATAAAGTTAAAAATTCAGAAATTTAGGTCATATATTTTCAATCTCTTTTAAATTTATTATTCTTAAATATTGTCTTCTATACTATATTTAGAGAAAAAATGTGTATCATTTCGGTGATTATTTTTGATAAATAATATTAAAATGAACTTGTGATAATTCAACTAAATATATTTTAAAGTCATTAGCTTTTATTAAATATTTATTACTTTTAAAACTATTTATTATTGATCTAGGAAAGGGAAAGTTATTTTCTTAATAATATTTAAAAAATGTCATATGTTAGTCATATCAATAACGTGTTAATAATTTCAAATATATTTTGTTTAATTAATTAGCCTCTTTTATGGGAACATATCATGACTAGTTTCAAATTAATTAGCAATTATGTTTGTATGTTTTTTGCTGAAATCTTTTCTAATATATGTATATATTTTTTTCTTTTATAGGATCATTTTCTCAAATTGAAAAAGAAATAAAAAGGACTTTTACAGAATCATTTAGAAAGACTGATGAAGAATTTTTAAAACAAGCAACAAGAACAAAACCTTCTTGGAAAGATGGAACAACTGCAATTGCAGTTTTAGTTTTGCAAAACATTTTATACATTGCTAATCTAGGAGACAGCAAAGTAACTGTTCAGCTAATAAATTTTTTTAGTTCAGAATTTTATTGAATTTATTAAAATTTATGGAAAATTATTATTTAGAATAATTTATTTATTCATAGTTTACCCTGATTAAATAATGTTTTACATAATAAGATGTTTCATGAAGTATTGTACTTGAGATATGCTGTGAAATGTTTAATTTTAAAAAGAAAACCTTTTCATAAAATACAGCCTACAATATTTTTTTTTTTTTTTAAAAAGAGAGAATTAATTTTGAATTGAATTGATTTAATAAATTCAATGCAGAAGAATCTACTTATTTAATTGAAAAATTCATATATTGTTAAAAAAGAAAATCTGTATACTTTTCTATGATCACTTATTTTTTTTTTTTTTTACAATTTTTTATATTTATTGAATTTATTATTTTTGAAAAAAGTTTTAGTTTTTCAGTAATTAAAGGTAATAATTGTCTAATTAAATTTTGTTAGCTTCTTAAACTATATCATATGCTCTTATTTTATTTTTAATTGTTATTTTTTAAAATTCTTTTGTTTTTAATATATTTAATTTAAAATGTATATAACTCATAAATATTTAGTAATTAAAAAAATATTAAAAATAGTTATATTTAATTATATCTGAAAACTTTAATTAGAATATCTTTCTGTTTATTTAGGCTATTCTTTGCAGATATAATAAAAAGTCTGGCAAACATGTGGCTATTCCATTGAGCACTGATCATTCCCCCGCAGGATTATGCTGAAAGAATGCGTATTCAGAAAGGCTGGAGGATGTGTTAGGTAGGATTCTATTTTTGAATTTGACTAATTTGTTTAACAAGTGAAATTAAATTAAACATCATTCTGCAAAGAAAATATAAATGACTTAATTTTGTTTTCTAAACAGATCATTCCTGGGTTAAAAAAAATATTGACAAACAGCAATAGTATTTTTTAATATTAGAAATTTTAAAAAATGAATTAATTACATTCATGCACGAAGAGAGATTTTTAATAAAAGTTTATTAAATTATATTCTTTTATGAGCCATCTTCCTTTTTCTATTACTTATGTTTATGTGTTATATGCATACCTTTGAAAATATTTTAGAGTCAATCTTCAAAATTTAATTTATTTAATCTCAAAATCTTCTAGTGTAGCTGTCAACTTTATTTGATTTATTCTTTCAATCGATTTGGAGCGTAGGTAAGATTATTATCAAAAGATTTGTATCATTGGTATTATGTAAAGATTGTTTCCTGTGAAGTTTACATTTTTTTCTGTCAGAATTTTCTTACAAAGTTACAGATATCATTTCTTTCTCAATTCTCGAAATTATGAATTATTTTTAATGCATTAATTCTTATTCTGAAGAACTTAGATCACCATCTGGAATTCCCATATCACTTCAATAATCAACAGTTGTAAAATCTGTGGTGTGTGTCAGCATTTATGGAGAATTGCTTTCATTAATAATGAGGGTTAATTCCAACTTTAGAGAAACCAAATGTTATTGTGCTGTCAGAATCACCTGAAATTCATCTCATACATTTTTGCTGTTAGATATGTGAAAAGAAATGCTTATCAAAATTTTAAACAATGCATTATAAAAAGTCTTCTGTAAAAGTTTTAGAGGAGAAATATGCAAATAAATAAAATTAGGAAGATAGATGATGCTTTGCTAATTTGTAGTGCTGCTTTGAAAGTTGTCCAATTGTTGCTAGATAATGAAGAGAAAAAAAAAAATTAGGAAATATTTTATATATATTTTATATGAAATGTTTATATAATTAATGAAATATTTTTATCAGGAAATATTTTATAATTTTCTATAATTATTATATTGAAGATTAAGCTAGACAGCCTGAAATTAAAGATCATTTAGACAGACTAGAGGTAAGGTTCTGTCTGAATTCTATATGAAATAAATTGATAAATTACTGCTTTATGTAGTTAAAATATTGGACAGAATATGGATATTCATGAAAAATGATAATGCTCATGGCTTATTAAAATAAAACATACTAGGTTTGCTGTGTGTATTAAGACTAGTCCTTATGGCTATGATAAATGTGAGAAAATGCTAAGCAATGTTTGAAAACTAAAAACTAAGTTTAATAGATCCATTTTGAATGAAAACTAGAAAAATATTTTAATTTCTGAAAACTTATGGAAGAAAAAAAAAAAAAAACATTGCTTTTGAGCAAAATTTTACTAAAATGGTTTTTATAAAGATCAAGTCAATCTTGTGAACACTTAAAATACCAACAAAAAGTAGGAGAAAAGTTCATAAATAGTAAATTTGTCATGATGTGGATAATAACTTAATGTGCAAGGGCCTATACATCAGGCTACTTTTTATTTATATTTTATAACAAGAAAAAATGATTTGTATTTGACCTCATGTTTTACCTATTTCATCATGCAATCTGTACCTTGCAAATATATTTTTCTCAAGTCTGGATATTATTTGTTAGATTGTTTTTAATGTAAACCACATTGTTATGCTGTATGGACTTTAAAGATGAAGTGTTTTTAATTTTAAGTTCTGACATCATGTTTTTTTGAATAATTAACTAGTACTGTCTCATTCAAATAAGAGCTTTTTAGAAAAATTCTGTAACCAGATCAGGGCTTTGGTAAAATTTTTGCTAGATATGATGGAAACATAAAATTTTCAGTTTTAGAAAAAAACTTGTTTTTAAATATGTGGACCGTTTGATACTGTTTCTAAGAGAATTAATTATTTTAATATAAAAAAGACAGGAGAGGATTGTATATATTCAAAACAATCACTTTGATCCTATTAGAAATGTGTCCTTGTAAATTATTTATTTTAAATAAGATCATTGTTTATATTTTTTAATGAATTTGAAATAAATTAAACAAGAGTAGATTAAAAAATTTTTATTCATAAAAAAGCATCTAATTTTACTATTAATTAAATTAATATTGTTAAATAAAAATTAATATCTTATCTTTAAATGCTGTATAATTGGACAAATGAAACAATACTTGTCAGTTTAAAATCATTTGGAAAAAAAAAAAAAAAGTTTAGTCATGCTGAATTGTGTATTGCAATAATATAATAATAATGTTTGTAAAATAATTAAAGTGCCATCCAAATTAAAAACAGAATTCAGTTTTTAATTCTAATTTACAACAACTGTCGGTTTAAAATTTTAAGATGATCTCTTAAAGAAATGCTTTGTTGAGAAAAACTGATTCTACTTAAACATTACACTTTTATGTAAAAAACATTCTTGTAATCAATATTTATCACTAATAAACATTGTAAACAAATATTGGTGCATCATTAAATTTTAAACAGATTTCATGATATGTATACATTAATTGTACTAAAAAGTGCAAGAGTTGGTACACTTGATGCACTAAGTAAGAGACCTGAGAAAAATTGTAATCACTTCAGAATCGACATGTTGAAAAGTATGTTCTTACAACAAAAAGTTAAGAACAAATTTCATTAGCTATTCTTACATATGTATCAAATAAAGTAACAGAACAGTACTTCTTGCATGTGATTTTTTCGAAAAAGAAGTGGAACAACCTAATAGTATTATCACTTATATTTTGCTTGTTCTTACTGTATATTATATATATTACATTAAATTTTTGCTCTCCAAATTGGGATTTAGAAATTATAAGAATCATTTTTTTAGGTGGGGTATATATATATATTCTTAATTTTTCTTGTAAATTCTTGAGTAAAATTTTTATTTTCCAGTATTAGAAGATTAAAAATGCAGACCCATTAGAAAAAGGCATAATCATATTTAATTATTATTTAAATTGTATATTTTTTTCTTTTTAAAGAGATGGCAGAGTA